>JAUTDX010003835.1:0-26859 GCA_030844895.1 Ambrosia x helenae | reverse complement strand
TGTAGAACCTTCATCAAGAAAACGGGTAAAGGGAAACCGATAGTTTGCATAGTTACACACCCGAGTGTAAAATGCAAACTTCCAGGGGGGAAGAGGATATATAGGAGTTCTCGGAGCAGGTTAGGGTGGGATGAAGATTTACAGGAATCCTAAACTCCTCTACAAATTCGTCAAGCTTCGCTTGACTTTAGAACACTAAACGACACTAACATGTTATCCTTAGGCATGATTAAAAGAAGGATAAAGATGAAAATACACACCTTGTTACAGAGGAGAAGACACTTATGTAGGGAGGAACGACGTTCCTGATAACAACCCAAAGGAAAGCCTGAGAAATTGGAAGTGACTAATGAGGAAGATGAAGTGTAAAAGAAAAATTAAAAAATAAAATGAGTAAAAAAACTCATTCATAAAGGAAGAAAAAACGACGGTTGAGGTAACCGTCTCAATCACTGACCCCCTCGAGACAACCAAAAAGGGCATCTGCTATAGTGAACTGAAGGTGAGGCATTGAAAAAGGGTGAATGACAAACAGCTGGTATCCACTCACATAAATGAATGACAATAGCTGTCACACACTAAGCAGATCGAAGCTCGAAGGAACTCACAAGTCGAAACCCCTGAAAAATCTCAAAGTCCTTTTGAATACGAGAAGCATTCAAAAAGACTTCGGGGGACTTGAAGAGAATATGTGGTTGAAGGTCGGAGCCTGGACCATCACAAAAGGGCCAGGCCCGAACCTAACAGAAGACCAGGTCCTAAACGAAGCTCGGTCCATCATAAAGATCGAAGCTAAGGTTGGACCGAACACCTAGCTTCGACCATAAGGCCCATGGGCCTGGGTTTGCCGAAGCCCACTCTGGAAAGTATAAATACCTCCCAAATTTCCTTCATTTGGTAACTTCACTTACTGGTACTTTCTGTACTTTTCGTACTTACTTTTCACTTCTTAAAACCATACTTATTATCACGCCGGAGGGTGGTCACAGAGAGACCCTTCCTCTCCCCTGTGACGAGCCTAACGGTGTTTTGGTTTGCAGGTTAACCTTAGATCTAATCAACTGTCATTTCCTCTCACCTCATCTCTCAGATCTGGTCTACGAACCAACTATGGGGTAACTTTTTTCCTCTTCACTTAAATAAATTGACATTTTAGTACAATAATTTACTAAATTTTGAATAATTTCATATGTCCGACTTTAAGCTAATAAGATTCAAAGAATGCCCTAAAAATTATAGAGCAAACCGAAAACAAACGAACATAATTGTCAAAGAGATGGTTGTATCAGACCAAAACCTGCGGAAGCCGGGTTATATTTTTACTAAACGGCTTTGTATTAAATAGTAATTTAGAATGTAAATGATGTTGTAGGGTACTCAATTGGGTCAAGCCCAATAGCCCAAGAAGCCAAAATCATTAAAAATAAGAGTGGGTCAAGCCCAAGCCCAACAAGGAAGCCCATTAGGGTTTTACCATCCCCACTCTATTAATTAGAGGGGCATACCATGCCATACAAACTAGATTGGTCTTACCACAAGACCTCTCTCACTCTCTTTCTCTCTCTCTAAACTCTCTCTCTAGAGTTATTCTCTAATAATATTTTCAGCAGCAGCAGGCTGAAGCCTTCAAGCCTCCGAGCTGCTGCTGTACATTCTTAGAAATCTAAAACCACGCTGATTACACATCCAAGCCGGCTCCAACAGCCACTATATGTGGAATCACGATCTGTCACTCGCAAGTCTCAGCCTTCCTCAGGCTTACGTGGTTGGTCCCTAGTTGTAACTTGGGATCAAGAGTTCTTTTCTTCAATATCATACTCTTATGTTTGATCTTTTCTTAAGTTAACCAATAATAACAACATTCTGACTTTGGGTCGATCCCAAATCAGAATCATAACTAACTAAAATAACAAAACTCTTGAACCTCCCATCTACGTTTACAACGTAGAGGGACACCACGACTTGCGTTTGGTGAACCGAAACCCTTTAACCCTTTCTGACAAATTCTTTCATGCTGCTGGTCCAACCCTTTAAGCAGCAGACGAGGTCAGAAGCTTGACGACCTTGGAACGTTTAGACCCTCTCCGGACCTATATTTGTTGTAGCAACAGTAAACATGACACATTAAGGGCCATCTTTCAAGTTCTAAACTGTTAAACAACCCCAAACCGAAGAGGTATACCCGGACGAATCGTGTGTACCACACGCTTGAGGAATACACTATTCAATAGTACAAACTGGTGTTGAGTCATAGCCTAATAAATGACAAACAATCTCAACATAACGAAATAGAAGTTCGCCTCCGCTCCAAATCACTCACTCATCATCATCATTATCATCATCATCATACTCAGTTAATCCCATTTATAGCAAAGCTAAGGTAGGGTCTGAGGAGGGTAAGATGTAGACAGCCTTACCTCTACCCTAAGAATAGAGAGGCTGCTTCCAGTGAGACCCCCGGCTCGATGTGGTTTGGTATCAAGCCTTGGACATAAGGCACAAAACACTTAGCAATCGGGACAAACCCGATTTGTGCATGTACCCCTTTGTCTTTTGGCTATCAACACCACCACATGATGCATGATTAACCGTTCGTCGTTTTTTAACGTTATTTTCACGAAATTAGTAAAATAACGTTAAAACTAATGCAACTTTACTTGTGCCCCCCCCCCCCCCCGAGGGCCACACATATATACATTATATGCGCACACCATAAGTGGGGCGTATCCAAGTCACTCACTATGTACGTAATAACTGATTGGCCCGACTAGTACCACCAACTTACAACCAAGCGTATAAATACTCCATCAAGAGCTCAAAAAAGGTTCATTGTCCATAAAACTCCTAATCACACATTTTTTTCCATAGTCATCTACATATAAGCAAACTCTTATTCTTACATCGAAAGATGGTCACCTGAGTTTAACCGGTGTCGGTTTTGCAAGTTTATTCATTTTTAACTGGTTTCGAACATCTTTCGTCATTACAATCGCTCCTCATTGATTCCAGACTTCTAGTTCCCACTAAATGTTAGGTGAGGGTGTTTGGATCTTTGCAAACCAAACTAATTGATAAGATATATTGAACCATTGATTTGGTCAATTTTAAGGGTTTATCAACACTCCTAGTACAAAGGATTGATTACTAGTAAGAGCTTCCCACAACACATCCACATGGATGTGTCTGGAATCCCAAACCAAGCCCCAGGGAGTTAATTGCGTTGTAGGTGAAGCCGGTGGTGAAGTCGTGGATTTGAACCACGTGCGGAAGCCAAGGGTGGGCTCCACACATACAATTTTAGTTTTATAAATTTATAAACTAAAAGTGGAGTGTGAGATGGATGTTTATAGGAGATTTGGTAGTCTGGGAAAAATAGATGTCTTTGAGGGAGGTGTGAAATCTAACGTGGCATGACGAGGTGAAGGTTTCAATGTTGTAGAAGCTGTAACATAGCTAAGAGATCCAAGCATATAGACAAAAGAGGAATAAAGAGAAATCAAAACACCACCATTATCCTTTGCCTCGTATTGACGACCTTTTTTATTAACTCCAAGGTGCAACCTGTTTCTCCAAGATTGATCTTCGATCTGGATATCATCAACTTCGTGTTCATGAAGACGATATTCCCAAAACCACTTTCCATACCAGGTATGGACATTACGAGTTCCTAGTTATGCCTTTTGGTTTAACCAATGTACCTGCGGTCTTCATGGATCTTATGAATCGCGTGTGTAAGTCATACTTTGACAAATTCATGATCGTCTTCATTGATGATATTCTCATTTATTCAAAGTCCAAATCTGACCATGAAAAACACCTACGACTGATTTTGGGTCTATTAAAGGATGAGAAACTGTATGCCAAATTCTCTAAGTGTGAATTTTTGCTAAAGGTAGTTTAATTCATTGGGCACATTGTCAATGAGAAGGGTATTCACGTGGATCCAGCCAAAATTAAAGCCATCAAGAATTGGATCGCACCAAAATCCCCTACCAAAGTTCGTTCATTCCTTGGATTAGCAGGCTATTACCGTCGTTTCATTTCCAACTTTTCTGAAATTGGTGTACCCCTCACCACCTTGACCCAAATTGATAAACCTTATGTGTGGGGACCCAAGCAAGAGGAAGCTTTTCAAACCCTAAACATAAACTTTGCAATGCTCTTATCCTAACCCTTCCAGATGGTAATGATGATTTTGTTGGCTACTGTGATGCCTCTAACCAAGGTCTCGGTTGTGTTCTCATGCAACGATGTAAGGTTATAGCCTACGCATCAAGGCAACTAAAGATTCACGAGAAGAATTACACTACCCACGATCTTGAACTTGGTGTAGTTGTTTTTGCACTAAAGATTTGGAGGCACTATCTTTATGGTACAAAATGTGTGGTTTTCATGAACCATAAAAGCTATCTTCAACCAAAAAGAGCTCAACATGCGTTAAGGTCGTTGGGCCGAGTTACTAAAGTACTACGACTACGAGATTCGTTACCATCCTGGCAAGGCGAATATTGTGGCCGACGCTCTCAGTCGTAAGGATCATGTCTAACTTTATTAAAAACCATAATGCCTTCTTTTCGGGCACACACAAACTCACCCTCTCTCCTTAACACTCTCATTTTCTCTCTAAATTATGGTGACCACCACCATGGCGCGATCCTATACATCTCTCCCCCTCCTAAAATTCTCTCACTCCCTCTTTTTGATGGCCACCTTTCAAATTTAGGTTAGTATATCCCAAATATGTTACCGAAGATGGTGGTGATGGTAGGTAGTTTCTAGTATTTATTGTTTTTGATCATGAGCCGAATGATGTTGAATAAAATGATGCTTTAGACCGAAGTGTTGGTGATGTAAATGGGTTGTTTAAGTCATGTTTTTGTTAGTGTGTACATTATATCCATCTGCCATTACCATAGGCCAATTTATCACTATTGTCAACAACAACCAAATCTGGATCTGCGAGCGGCATGTTTTAGGGTTCAAGTCTATTTGATTGTTGAGAAACCCTGGATCCATGAGATCTCCAAATCTTGAAATATCCACAATCGGTGTGGGTTTATTGGTAGCCGGATTGGTGGTTGGATATGGTGGCTAGATTTGGTGGTGGATGGTGGTGGGTGGCGGTGGGTGGTTTCTTGAGATTGTGGTGATGGTTATTGGTGTGTGCTTTTTGGGGAATGGTGGTGATGGTTTGTAATGGTTGATGGTTGGTGGCAGTGGGTGGTTTCTTGAGATTGTGGTGATGGTTGTTGGTGTGTGGTTTTCGAGGAATGATGGGGATGGTTTGTAATGGTTGATGGGTGGCCTGTGGGAAAGGGAATGGGAGAGAGAGAGAGAGAGAGAGAGAGAGAGAGAGAGAGAGAGAGAGAAAGATTGATTGTTCTTGCCCTCACGTGGAGTCCGCGTGACGTAATTTAACGTTAAAAGTTAATCAAGTTAAGGCCAAATGACAAACAGTGCAATAGTTTTAAAAAGTAATGGATGATTTGTGAGATATTTAAGGCTAAGGTAGATCCAGTATCCACCAAAAAACGCTCTAAGACCATGTGTAGTGGGGCTTGAAAACATAAGGCCCCCCTTCCGATTGGTCCACGTGGCAGCTGAGCTAGCATGGGGCTTGAATTCAAAATGGGGTGTAGTGGGGGTGGGAAAAACATAAGGCCCATGTTTTTTATTGGTTGTTTATTTAATTTTTTTTAAATTAATCAACTAAAAGTAAAAAAAAAAGACAAATAATATTTACAAAAAGTTACAAATAATATTAAAAACACACAACTAATATTAATTAAAATCATATAACTAAAACGATAAAAAAATACAATAGCAAATTAAAAAAAATGCAACATAAAAAAAAGTGAAACACACTACAGGTAATATTTAGCAAGGAATTTATTGCTTATGAAGTTGTGCTAACCATAGGGCGTCTCCTTCGAGGTGGTCGATCGATCTGGACAAAAACTCAATATCCTTTTCCCTTTGCCTCGACTCTTGGATCTCCACGAACCTTTTATTCTCCACCACTCTTTACTACATAGTTTCCAAACGTCTTTGGCCAAGGTCGCGAATATCTTGTAGTCGTTGATTCATTTCCTCAAAATCTTCCTTCAAATCACCACCTCCCGAAGACGACTCTGCCTTTCCACCTTTTCGTAGTCTTCTACGGGTGGTCTAGCCAAATCCTCGTCCTCCTCCTCCACATTAATAGGATCATTTAAGCTCACATAGCGAGCATCGGATGGCGGTGTATCCGGATCTCGCGACGAGGAGGTTTTGCTTCGTTTTGCTCTCCTTCCTTTGCGCCTAATACCAGACCCCATGGGCGGTACCGATCCCCACTTAGGACTTTTTTTCAACACCAAATCCTCAAATATGAGAACGGCCCACGGGTTGCGTTGAATTCCTCCAACGCTCTTGCAACACCCCATCATCACCTTCCCACTGCCCCTTTTGTCGCTACAACGTTGGTAAACTTCCGCAAAAGCATGACATATATTATTTATATCGATCCACTTTCCGATATTGAATCGTTGTCCCGATACTCCCCTCGACCCATGGCGGTAAAAAATAGCTCTCGAATTCTTATCCAAAACAAAGGCTTGTCTTGATAGTTCGCTACAAAAAAATTATATTAAACAAAATGAACCGATTAACAAAAATAAAATTATATTAAAAATTACGATTAAAAATATTAACCAACTTCGGGATCCTCCGATATGTCGAGCCAAGCCCGCGCTAGTGCAAACTCTTCGTCTTTCGTCCAACGCTCATACTTCTTTTTTTGACGAGGCGCGTTAGCTTCTTTCTTTTTGTGCGAGCGTCTCACCCTCCCCCGTTGAGAACCCTCGGGTTGATGTGGTTGTTCGGGTTTCGGTTCGGACTCGCCTTGAGTTTCAGGCACGACCTCGGGTTCGTCTTGAGAACCCATGCCATAGTTTACGTTCATGTTTGACGCAAAACCCATTAGCCCTTGAAAAAATTGACCTAACATGCTAAGTAATTGTGTGTATCCCATTGTGTTCGCGTCGAAATCGCCCCAATTAAAATTGGGTGGCGGTTGGGTTGTGTTTGGCGGCGTAACATTCGGGTTGCCCGGGTGAGACCGGACCCCAAAAGGTTGACGGTATGAAAACATTTTGTTTGTAGTTGTGTTTTTTACTTGGAATAAATATGTTTTGCAAAGTTTTGTAGTTGTTGCGGTGTGTTTGTGTTGTTTGCGGTGTGTTTGTGTTGTGCACATATATAAAGTTAAAAAAAAAACCGTTGAAAAAAAATAACATTGGAGCCTTTGAAATTTTTTTGACCGTTTGTTTGTTAACCGTTTGAACTTTCCACGTGTTGAAGTATCGTTGGTCTCTCAAATTGTTAACCAGCGTTATAAATATCACGCTTGAGGAAGGTTTTGATTCATAGTGCCCCTATGTACCGGTGTAGGGGACACGATTTTAAACAAAACGTCCACTATAACGCTCGAGTACGTATGGTCTTAAAATAAAGGAGGAAAAGTGTAAGTTAGCGGTTTCCTAAAAATGTGTTAAAATCAGTTAGTTTTGTAAAAGGTTAACAACCATTAGGAGAAATGGGATGTTAGTAAATAATGAGGAAATGTTGAGAAGCAACAATTCCTACCATCACCTTGACCTCCCAACAAACCATCTCTCTCTCTCTCTCTTCTCCTCAAAATAACCCTCTCTCCTCTCCTGTAAATTCAAATCTTTTACACAAACCAACATCCCATTTATTATTATTATTAAACTCATTATTATTATTATTTTTACATCTATCAAACATGATGCTATCGTTGTGCTGTTTTCCATTATATAATAATTTATTATAAAACATCTCTCTCTCTCTCTCTTTGTCTCTCTCTGTGTCTCTCATGGATTCCGATTTCTGGACCGCCCGTCTGGCCGCCGCCAAGCGGCAGTTTACGATGCAACACCACCATCACCACCAGGCCACCTCTCATCTGGGTTCGCTTTCTTTTTCTGTTTTTTCCATTTCTTCATAGGTTATTATTATTATTATTTACGATTTGTGTCTTTTTTCGTTTGTTTCTGATATTCTTGTTCAAGTTACGATTTTTATGAATAAAGAAAGAGGAGGATTCACCCTTTTGAATAACTAACTAACTAACAAACTGGTTTTGTTTATTTTTGTTTGCAGATCGGTTGAACGTTGACGATTTTGATGTTGAAGAAGAAACCCGACCCGATTTCCCCTGCCCGTATTGCTATGAGGATTTTGATATCGCCTCTTTATGTTCTCATCTCGAAGATGAACATTCTTCTGAATCTAGAACCACTGTAATCTTCTCTTCTCTTCTCTTCTCTTCTCTTCTCTTTCTTTCTTCTATCTCTCTCTCTCTCTCTCTCTCTCTATATATATAATATATATATATATATATATATATATATACACACACATGTATATGCATATCTTTTGTTGGTCCTATTTGCCTTATAACATTCTCCTTTGAAATTGTTGATTTGAAGATTGATTTTGGTTAAGATCCAAGTTTTCATTTTTGGATAAAGATTGGGGAAAATTAATATTATTTTTTTTGGTAATTTTGTGTTTATTTGTTGAGAAGTCAACCAAATTATATGTTTGGTTGGTGATAATTTAAATAAATCAATCTTAATCATATGTTTTGTCTTGACTTAATGCAACTTCCTATCCTTAGGATTACTTTATTATCTTAGTTTTTTTTTTCTTCTACTTGAATTCGGAATCTTGTTGATTTTTTTTAAATAAAGTTTAGTGGTTATGAAGGATTGATTAGGTTTGAATTTTATGCAATCTTGTAGGGCATAGATGAAAGTTCCTATCCTTGACTTGGTTACAGATTGCTCTAAGCTTGATTTTTTCTACATCCTTTTAAAACATTTAGCACTTTCTACATTAAGATTGAGACTAAGATTTGTAATCAAATTTCAATGAATACCTTTCCTTATTTTTATAGTGAGCTGAGCCTAGCTAAGCCAAGCCAAGCCAAGCCTGATTTGGATTCCGATAAACTAATTACTTGTTTGCTCAAAATAATTGAAAGTCCCGAGCTTGTCTTTTTCTTTGACTTATGAGAGGTCGTGCTTGGATTGTTTTCATAGCATTGTAATGAGCCAAGCCAAGCCTGATTAAGCTCAAGCTTGTCTTGTTGTTTAACTTACGAGAGGTCGCATTCGGTTTGTTTTGAGATCTATGTCTAGAACATAAGCTTGGCTCATGAGTAACTGTTTATTATGCAACTGTTTTTTATTTATTTATTTATTTATATGTGTAATTATTTTCTATATATTTTCAAACTTAATTATATATACAACACTATATAATTAACAATGGTAAATGACCAATATTCATGAATCATTTATCGAGTTGAGCTTCGCTAGATCCAATCTTTTAGCGAGTTGAGCTAATGTGAGCAACTTGGCTTGTTTACACCAAATATAAAATGGTTTGATGAAAATGCATTTGGTCATGTATTTATTTGGCAATACCATTTTCCCATTTTTTAAACTGCGTGTTGACTCTGTCAGATAATTGCTTCGCTTGTCCAATTAAATGCCTTGTTTGATATAAAAAATTTCATTAAACAATCTGCTGCAATTGTTTGGTACAGATTATTAATGGTTACATGGATCTCAAATCATGTGTTGTTTTGTTTTACAGATTTGTCCTGTTTGCTCAATTAAAGTGACGAGGGATATGTTAAGCCACATCACTCTACAGCATGGTCAGTTATTTAAATTGCAGAGACGTCGTAGACTTCGTAGGGTAGGCGTCCCCAACAGTCAGACGCTTTCTCTTTTGGGAAGGGATCTTAGAGATGCTCATCTGCAGGTGCTTCTTGGCAGCAGCAGCAGTGGTGGTTATAGATTGTCATCAAATCTCACCACCTCATCCTCATCATCTGCAAACGCTGTTTCTGATCCTTTCCTGTCATCTTTGGTTCTTAACTTTCCTGGCTCGGAAACTGAAGAAATTGCCAAATCCAGTCTTGATCAAACTACCATCAAGACTCCTCAACATATATGGAAATCAAGGTACAATATTCTTTTCTAGAGACCCCCCTGCGCGATTGAGTCGCACTTTCGTAAACCAAGCTCGAAACTTGGTTGTTGGTATAATATATATCATACTAGGTTAGCTCCCGTGTTATACACGGGTAGAACAATTTAAGTTGTGTAAAAACATATAAAAAAAAATAATAAAGGAAATTACATGCTACCTAAAAAGTTTTTTTTTAATTTTATAAATGAAGTATTTTTATTACATTTAAAAATAAAATATAAAATTACAAACAATGTCATTCTTAGAGGCATGGATTAGTAGGGTCTATCCGTTTTCTTCGATACGAACAAAAAGCCTATCGTGTGATGTGTTCGCTGAGTTCCACACAACGATGCACTCGTCTTCCGTTGCGCTTCAACAAAAACAAATGAAACGTATAATGTAGAAATTAATGTATAATAAAGAAGAAATAGATCAATTGCACCTACAATTGGAGAATTCAAACAACTGTTTCACTTGGTCTTTGCCATCATCTATGTACTTCAGTAAGGCCTACAATACCCGGATGTTAGCATGAACCATTTTTCTGGTCAACTCTCCTTTGACCATAGCACCATCACCTCTCTTTTTTCCCTAAATGCCAACCCGTTTTTGTGGTGCTTTTGATCCATCAAATTCCAAAAAAAAAAAATTGTTCCATAATGTTAAAAATGCACATAAGATAGACAAATTTTATTGGAATCTCATCTATTACATGGTTCTATCCATTTCCAAGACTGCCACCACATAGTGTTTCTGTCTTTAGTAATCTTCACTTGTTTTGAGTAGACCTCATTAACCACTATTGCAACCAATTCCTTGTTTTTGGAAACTATTTGAAAAATGCGTATGGTAATAACTGAAACAACCAAAAAGGAACATGAGTAGATGCAAAAAAAAGTAGCAGCTTATACATCAATAAAAGTGAAAGAACAACACATTTGATTATAAAATTCAAACTAACGATGTATGGAAATGATAACATGTCCTTTTTATTATGATAGTTTGTCGTAAAGAAAGGCGTATGCTTCAAGATTAATATAATATAGCGATTGTGGAAGAGATAAATACCATAGTGTCCTTTGATGTATCGCGCAAAATATGACAAATGATTGCGCTTTTAGATAAGTCGCTAAACCAAAAGAAAAATTACTTGCCCTTTTTGCCAACATAATATACGCACTTGAAAAAGTTTTGATTTCTCCAGCATATCATCAAGTCTCGTCAATGAACATGCCTTTACAAAACAAAGAAACGTACACTCGAATTTTCAATCCAATTCCTTCTATCGCACACAACTTCAAGAAAATGTAGTTTAATCTAGCATAATCTGTTCTCATATGAACCTGCTTTGGTGATATACCTGACCCACTCGACCATGTTGTACCCACTCTTCTCCCATACCTTTGAAAAGATGTGACTAATTAAAATTATATAAAAATAACCATTAAAAATTTATAATCGTATCAACATAAAAGAGTTCACTCATGTTTGTATACTTGCAAATCGATATAAACATTGAAACAAAAAGCTGAAGTTTTTTTAAGAAACCATACACCTCGCAAATGATGTGGTAATAATACCACCCTTCTCTCCACTTATGGCTTTAATCATGCAAAAAATCACTTATTTGTTTGTTTCATAAGAAAATTATTAAGAGTAAAAAATTGGCTTGTAAGTATGTCTCAAATTTTAATCAGGTAAAAAATAGTTTATAAGTTAAAAGTTGACTTCAAGGTCAAACAAAAAGTTTTCAACTAAAAAATTAGATGAGTTTGTCTCATGTTCTTTTTCAAAATTTGATGCTTAAATGAAATTATGCAAGTATAATGAACATGATAACAGATCATTCCAGGTTTTTAAAGAAGTTTAGTGTTAAAATTCAAAAGTCAAGAATCATAACTTTGACTTCAAAAGTAAAAAATTGTAGCAAACTTAAATTAAAAAAATATGCATGATCAATCTGGGCAAGTTGTTTTTATAAAAAAAATGTCTATAATGACGAATGCCGACTCCTTCTCTGAAAAAATAAATAGAATTATGCAGTTAGGCAAAATTTGCCTCTATTTTTCCTGTTTTTCATGATGGAAGGTAAATTTCCTACAGATTGTATTTAAAAAATGAGTTGCATTTTATCACAAAAGGGCCACTCAAATAATTTAGCTACATAAGGGGTATGATAAACAGGGTGAACAAAGCAAGTTTAAAAACCGTCCAAACTATTATCCTTTTTGTGCATATATCCTCCTAAAATTATTTGATTCAATAATTTAAGTTATCATTGTGTGTAATAATATTGTTTTATAATAATAGACTTATGTTTTGTTAGTTTAAAACAAAAACTGTTTTGACATCAAAACTTCGACAATAATATTCTTACCACTTAGGTGTTGCAACACTAAGGCAAGAACATATATTGAATGACTAATTAATATTGATTATCACATACTCTAGGATGTAAATATTCCTTCTTAACCCGCCAAAGTGCCAATAATATCATAGAATCACAATAACCAAATTATAGTCCACAAATAGTACAGATTACAAACAAATAGCAATACAGTTCCATAAATACGCAAAAAAGGGAAATTATAAACTAACCTGCTGAGATAATGGAGACAAAGGTAAAGCTTCATGGCGATGGCATCGGAGTAAGACGTAGGGGCTGCCGGATACGGCGGCAAAATGCTGGCGTTGAGAGTCACACACAGTGATGTAGATTTACCAATCTCTTCTTCCACTTTGATGTAGATTTACTCCATGTCGATGAACAAAAACCCCAGTTGGTCAACACAAGAATGTTAAACATGAATATGGTGAAATCAATCAATTAAAATAAAAAGTACCAAGAATCTAAAAATAGGAACCAGTTGATAACCTTCAATTCGTTGCGTCGTTAGAGAAAAGGAAACCTAGGATTTGCGAGAGTTAACAGGAATACACAACTGTAAATGTTCAATATCAGGGAGTGTATGATTGCAGAACATATAATCAGAAAAGCATCAATCCAGGTTTTTGAAAAACCTAATTGAGGAATAAAGGAATGTTAAATCAAACATTATAAATATCTGAAACACGAATAACCATAAACAACTTACCTTGATGCGATTAGAGATGGAAGAAAGAGAGAGAGGATTGTTTTTTGGTTAGGGTTTGTGAGGATAATAAGGAAAGGAGAAAAAGTAGCTTACAAAGGAAGGAATAATAGAAAATGAGCGGGAAAAAAAACCTGAGAGGCCCTCAAAATTTGACAAGTGTCCCACCAAAGCTTTTATTTATATATTATAGTAGATAGTAGATTAATCCAACAAAAAATATCATAATGTCAAATTTAAGACACTATACACTTTCCTTTAAAACTTGCATTAGCATATGAGAGTTTGGGGTGTATATATTAGATGTTCAGTTTATTAAAATGAGTAAATATGAAATTTGCAGTCGGGTATATTTTGTATAAATTGTTTTTTGGGTAAGCCTTTATTGGTATATATATATATATATATATATGAAAAATCTTCATTTCTTAACTAAAAGAGGAACAAGTTTATGTGGGTTGGAAGTCCCCTAAAGTCTACTTTACTGTATCATTTTATTGAAAGATCTTGATTTTGTGATAGTATTGTTTTTTTATCACAATTAAGGAATATGTTATTTTAATGTTTTTTGGAATTATGGAGAACAACATGTTTGTGCGGTTAACCTAGCCTGTTCCCGGGTTAGAAAATGACTTATTTCCTTGCGAACCCATTTGAAATATATATAACCCTTATAATTGCTTAGTGATAATGATATGGGCCAAAAAGGGCTTTTATAGTAGTTGACCGCTGCGTGTTTGTGTGTCAACAGTTTTGATCCTTCATTGAGTTCTGAAGAACGGGAAAAGAGAATGAGACAGGCCACAGGACGAGCGGTTTTTCTGCAAGATGTGCTTGTATCGACGCTTTTTGCTGATTAAACTTGATATCTAGAGCGAGAGCCAAGCAAGTAGTTTGCAAATATACCGTCACATTATTTGATTAACACTTGTTCTAAACTTCCCTTGAGTTTTTCCATTGGTTCTTGCCTGGTGTTGTATAAGCAAAAACATGACCTTTTCTTGCCAAAGAAATTGGTAATATTTATTTATTATTCATTGTGTTTATCCAAAGCCTGATTCTTACTGATAATTAGCTTTGAGTCTGAATGGATCTCTTACCAATGGTCCTAATTCAGACCGAAGTCGAGCTAGTACCTGTACCCAACAGCCTGGTCGTGTTATTATTCTTAAGTGGTGTGACACTTAACATGTATCGATTTTTGTAATAAATCATTTCACTGAACTGAATATTTACACAAAATGCGAACAATAAAGTCTTGGAAGAACTTCTAAAACTCTCCAACTCATAATTGCATACATATTGTGATACAAGAAAGATACTTGTTCATCACAAACTCGTCATAAAAGTGGATACATTTGGAGAGCAAGTTTTCCGTTCCTCCTTTATCATCTATATATAAAGGATCCACCACTTCCCTTTAAAGGTTGTATTTCATGTTTATGATTATGTTGCCTCAAGGTTTTATAAAAAAAGGACAAGTAAAGCCCAACATATAGTTATAACTAGGGTCCTTGGTACCCCGCACTTCACGCCGGGACGCCTTTGTTGTGCAGGCGTGTTTAGTAGTATGATGGGCAACAATTTCTCCACATTCCTTCACGCAATGCGACGGTAATTCGGTTGGTATTGGTTCGTCACAGTTGCGGCACTTGTTATAACAAAGTAGCAAACATAGCAAATTCGATTAGTATCGCTTCAATATTGCCATATACTCGGTACTCGGTACAATAATAATAATAATAATAATAATAATAATAATAATAATAATAATAATAATAATAATAATAATAATAATAAGAGATAAGATTAAAAGTTAAGTCACATAACAAAGTAACAAAAACAAAGTTTAAAACTAAAAATACGAGGAAGAAGAGTACTAAAATGTAAAAAAAGAAAAAAAAAATGCGAAAAATAAGGTAATTCGGTCGGTGTCCATTCGGTACATTACGCGTAGGAAATTTGTAAGAAATTAAGTTTAAAATATGTAAAACTATCAATTTAAATAATTAAATTATTTTTGTTAAAAAACAAAACAAGAAAAAAAATAAATAAGAAGGAAAAACAATCATAACCCAATTCCATTAAACTGTTGACTACGAGGACCCTACACAAACTCACCATTGATCATAAAAGTCCATTAAGATCACCATTAACATAATCGACCTTCAATTTTTCATATTTGTTGGTTTTTGAGTTTTCAGTAAGCTTAAGTAGCGCCGCCTATGACCCAACAAGTGAACCAATTAGGGCTGTTCACGAGCCGAGCCGAACCGAGCAGACCTTTGCTCGTGCTTGGCTCATTTACAAATCGAACCGAGCCGATCGGCTCGTTTACAACCGAGCCAGAAATCAAGCGAGCATTTTTCGAGCGCACATTTTTCGAGCGAGCGAGCGTCGAGCGATCGACGAGCGGCGAGTTTTTCTTGACAACCATAAATTTGAGATGTTTTCTTTAATGTTCTCTTTGCCTAGTGATGACTAAGATTCGACCGATCGAGGACGACACTAAGTGTGAGGTCTGGTTGTTCGAGAATGAGGCTTGGGTTGAGGACGGTGAGGCAATGAGCATACTATATAGAACAATTGTGACATTGTGGCGTAGGTTGATAGCGGGAGACGATTGATGGCGGGCAACTAATGAGAATAGGAAGTCAAGCATGTCTTTTCACGACTTAGGGTTTTACAATTAAACTTAGTGTTAAGTTATCATTGGGTTACTAAGCCAGTAACTATAAATATAATTGTATATATGCATATATTGAGTCAAATCCAATAGAGTGGTATGTATAAAACTATAAATATAATTGTAATTAATGTGTATATATATATTATTTATATATAACAAATTAATAAAAATTATATCGAGCCGAACCGAGCCGAGCCGAGCGGACCTTTGCTCGTGCTTGGCTCATTTACAAACCGAACCGAGCCGATCGGCTCGTATACAACCGAGCGGAAAATCGAGCGAGCATTTTCCGAGCAAAATCCAAGCGAGCGGGATGCGATCGGCGAGCGCCGAGCGATTTGAACAGCCCTAGAACCAATGGAAGTGGCATAGGCGTATGTTATACACCAGTCACTATTAAAGTGTCTTACATTTAATATATAAGATTAGATAAAAATAATTATTAGTTAAAAAAAATAAGAAATGAAGGAAAAAAAAACGAGTAAAAAAAATCAAAACCCAATTCCACTTGTTGACTACGAGGACCCCTACATAAACCCTCCATTACTAAAAAAAAGCCTAACCCAATTCCACTTGTTGACTAGGAGGACCCCTACATAAACCCTCCATTGCTAAAAAAAGCCCATTAAGGAACGTAATCAAACTTCCATTTTTCATGTTTGTTGGTTTTTGAGTTTTCTGCCAGCTTGAGTGGCGCCGTCTATGACCCAGCAAATGGACCAATGATATAAACATCAAACACGTACAATTTGGATAATGATGTTGATGAATTTCCATTTTCAGAGTTGTTTGGGGTTGACAAACGAGGGTCTAAGTGAATATTTGGAAGAGCACCCATATGCATTTTGTTGTGACTAAACGCGCTTCCACGAGTGTAGGGATGTCAGTGTCAATTCCGTCCACTCGTTGGTAACGATGGTGCTCAAGATGGTATTTTTGGAAGGTAACGGATATAGGTACAACCATGGGGAGATTACTAAACATACCTAGGAAACGATTGCGGGTTGGATTAGAAAATGCAAGATTGTGACTTAGTTAATCAATTGCAAACAAAAGATTGTGATTTAGAAAAAAAAGATCCAAAAAAATATGCCACCATGAGTATCTTTGTCCACCCGGACTTATTGAGGTACATAGTCGTTTGTAGTTGGAGAAATACAACTAGAGTTATCTACAAAACAACATGAGGTCATGAGGATACTTGCATATGAGATAACAAAAAAAAAAACATTAAAAAAATCTGGCATAGAAATGCATAAACAAAAACCATAGTTCATAGTTTTTGTGTTATTGAAAAAAACCAAATTTTAATAGCATGAAGATCGTATATTCATAAAACTCCATCACGTTGGAATTTCATTTTTAGATAAGCAAAGATTGTCATGAAATACCTTGAGGAGTGACCAGGGATCAGGTCCGAAGAGTTCTCTAATTTTGGGGTTACGCGACAACATAATGGCGGCGAGAAGCGTGTGGTTCATCAGTTTCATATCACGGTGTCAATCTATATCTATGTCTATATATATCTATAATCTATAAATCTATAAATCTGTAAATCTACAAATCTATAATTTATAAATATATATAAAAGAATTGATGTTTACTGACGTGACATTCAATGGTGGCCTCAACCCCTCCCCCATGAATGTGCCACATGGCTTCTTGTGGGAATTTTTAAAAAAATTTAAAAAACAGGTTATTATATATAGTCTTTTCTTTTCCTTCCCTCATCACAAACCCTAAAACAAAACTCTCACCTCACCTCTCTCCCTCCTCTTCCTCTCCAGTCGTCGCCACCTCCGCCACCACTCTCCGCCGCCTCCTCCTCCTCCTCTCTCCGTTGTCACCACGACCTCTTCCACCACTCGAGTAGCCGTCACGAAACAAGACAAGATGCTGAACAAGGGTTTAATAGAAAACCTTAGACGTTGACTGCGTTGGCCGGATTCTCCTTAGCAATCGCCTCACGACCAACGTTTTTATAATCATAACTACACTCATGCCTATCACTGTACCTATGCTCCAAGCAAATCAAATCCCACAACGGCACCGAAACCCAGTCAACCCGACCGTTTCCTGCTTCCGAAGCACCGACTCACCTCCTTCCTATTCACCTCCTTCAACTCTTCATCTACAACCACAACCACAACTACAACCATCCGATCTAACATCAGATCGTCACGATGAGACAGTGACGTCAGCAAGGTGGACCTGGTACGGTTACGATGTGACGTCATTTTTGGTGGTGAAACAGCTTTGACACATGTTATTTGTGGCGGGAGTTCCGACGACGCCGCAGTTGTTGATGCAGAGAGTTATTAGGGGTTCTGGTACATGCTTGAATTCTGCTTTTTCTTTTTCTGTTATGTGAGCCATTTTGTTGTTGTTGTTGTGATTGAATTAGAAAAAAGTGAAAGTATAAGAACAGATTGGGATGAAAAAGTATTGAAATTATGAGAAGAATTAATAAGATGTTGCTTTGTTTTTTTCAGATAAAAGAGATACAAAATGTGTGATTGGTAGCGTATTAGGTAGTTACGCATTATGGTAACAGTCGAAATGGTTTATATTTCTTTGTTCAGACTGTAGATAATTGATATTATAGTTGTGATAACAATTCGTGATTTGAGTTTTGTTTTAGATTTAAGTTTATGTCCTTACTTTAGTTTATGTAGTGGTATTCTATTGTAATTATTAGTGGCTAATATAGGAATCAAATCCATAGGGGACCAATATAATTGAGATGGTAGCATCTTAGGCGGTTAGGGGATACGGTAACAGTCGAAATGATTTATATTTCTTTGTTCTGATTGTAGATAATTGATGTTATAGTTGTAATGACAATTTGTGATTTGAGTTTTCTTCTTTTATCATTTTTTATTAGGTTATATTAAATTTTCAACCTCGGGATCTTCCCGGGGTAATCAGCTAGTATATAATAAAGCGATTGGGGTATGGATACATGTCATTTGGTGATGTCGTCTTCACCCTTGAATTCCCATAAAAAAATTTAAGTTATAAATAACCTAATTAACCTAATATTTATTAATTTATAATCTTTATTATTACTTTGCTATATTTATCTTTATCTTTATTATTACTTTATACATAATAAATAAAAATCTTATGATTATTTCAATTCTCTCTCATTTTAAAATAATATTATTAAATCATAATTTTACGTTTATCTATTATTTATTTAACATTTATTTTCTTAAACTAATTCTTTTTATATTCCGCTTAGGGGTGTAAACGAGCTCGAGCCTAAAAACCAAGCTCGTTTAGCAAACGAGCCCGAGCCCGAGCTTTGTTTATCGAGCTTGAACCTGCTCGCGAGCCTTAACGAGCCCACTATTTATATAAATTTGTATTAATATATTAAATATGTAATTAAATATAATAATTAATATTTATAAAACTATGAATCAATAACCAAATTGTATATAAAATAACTATTACAATTAATATAAATTAACTAATAACTAATAAATGAGCCAAGCCCGAGTCGAGCTCAAGCTTGGAAACCTACCTTTGAGCCGAGCTCGAGCTTTCATAACTTAAACGAGCCCGAGCTCGAGCCTGGTCGAGCTCGGGCTCGGCTCGTTTGCACCCCTGTTTCCCCTTATTAAAACCACTTAATATTTTATTGATCCAACCCCATGCAATATTAAATGTTCTAACCTAATAATAAATATTAAAACAAAAAAAATTATTATAACCTGTGTGATACACAAGTTTTTAATAAATTTTTACACCAAAATGAAACTGTAAATGGGAGTTATGTTTTCATTCAGAGTAAAATCGGTGAAAACCAGTCGTTTCTAAAAAAGCTACAGCTAAAAAGACTATCGCCTCAATCACGCCATGCAATGGTTGCTTCTGCCTCTGCTCCTTATCCAAACGTACATTGTCTCTTTAATATGTCACACCACGCCAATGGCGAAAACACGTGGCACGACGGTTCAATGGTATAAAGTCAAGATTAACGCAAACTACAAGTAATTAATCAAAAAGGGATCATTTATTGATACGTCGATACCAAGTTTAAAGTTTACATGTTCCAAAAACCAAATTGTTTTAATACATCAAAGGAGGTTTCCAAAATATATCCCAACCCCTGGGAAATAATAACGAAACCCCTTCCAAATTATCCGACGTAAGAGCATGAGATCCCCCGACCCACTAGCCATGCCATCCTCCATCCTTCAATTACCTGAAAGATATGTTTAAAAATCGTCAATATATAAATATTGGTGAGTTCACAGGTTTTAGTTTCCAAAACTTTACTTTTTGGGAAATACCATGTTGTGACTATTATAGGAGTTGCAAATTCTACAATCTACTTGAGCCCATAACAAAAACCAAGACTAATAATAATGCCCCGCTCCAAGTCGTTTCTCGGTATCCAACGAATTTATTTCAGAATACGTGCGCCCTGGCATACGCCGATGCATAATCGACGCTATCGATTAGGGGTGGGCCTTGTCATGCACCAATAGTACTATCCAAATATTCCTTCGGTTTCATTTCCCTGAATTAATGGTTACAGAAGAGAGGACTCAACCCCGAGTGGCGATCACTACTCAAGTAATTATCCTGTCACACATTTTCCCTAACATATCTTTCCCCGAAAAAAGGAAAAATAGTTCAAAATGGGGCCGTGAAACTCACCTCAATCAAGTGCACGGGCCTGAGTAGAGAATAGTATGCTCGAGGTCAACACCTACAAACGTCCTAGACGTATAAGCCACTAAACCTATAGTGCATGTGCTTCGGCAAGTTGTACACCCAACTCCCAAACCACGAATTAATCCAATTCCCCGTTTAATTAAACGTGTATCCTAGGTCGTTGGTGATGGATTACCCTTTCTTACAAGTTACTTATATTCTTATTAATATTTCTTTAACTTGTATTATATTATCCTCGACTCGAGTTCACTTAACGTATAATTATTTTCCCTATTAAATAATTATACTTAAGATCGTGTCGTTCGATATAATATTTTTACCACTCGATACGACTTACTTTACCGTATATTTATTTTCCCATTTAAATAAATATACTAGGATCTTGCCGTTCGATAATATACTTTTAATGCTCGACACGACTTACTTTACCGCATATTTATTTTCCCATTCAAATAAATATACTAAGGTTTTGTCGTTCGATGATATATATATATATATATATATATATATGTTGTTTTCTTCGCTCGACTCGACTTACCTTCCTGTATATTTACTTTCCCATTAAATAAATATACTAAGATTTTGTCGAGTCGAATATATATATATATATATATATATATATATATATAATATATATATATATATATATATATATATATATATATAGTATCCCTTAGAAACCATGTTGAGTTGGAGAAACCATTGAAACCCATCCAATGGTCACCATGATTCCACATCCCTCTTATTCTCATTTTAGCATAAGGGTAAGATGGTAACTTCACCCACCCCCCCAATCCCCAATAAAGAGAAACAAGATCTGATTTGTTTTCAAAAATCACTTTTCATTCTCTCTCTTCTCTCTCTCTCTCTCTAAATTAAACAAGAACACAGATCTGACTATAGCTATGCGACGGTTTGGATTAAATCCATTCTTGGTAACTATCACGATTTCGACGGTCATGCTAGTGTTTGTATTTTTCTCAGTCTCTTGCTGAGGCGGGTGGTGGTTTTTGAGGGCGGTGGTGGCTGAGGGTGGTGGATCTGTGGTGGTTGAGGGTTGAGGATGGTGGATCTTCGGTGACGGAGGTGGTGGCAGGCTGAAGACGGTGGTCAGATCTGTTGTTGTTGTTTTCAAACCAAAAGGGGTTTTTGCAGAGGGTTTCTCTAAAGCTTATGCTCCTACTCTTGCCATTACTATGGAGGCAGAGAGAGATCATCGACGAAATCGCTGATGTTACGTGCTGTGAGTCACATTTCTTCCTGTATTTAATGGTAATAGTCGGTCCAGTAGCCTTTGCAGGTATCAAGGCTGGTCTCTAAAGTTACTAAACCTACACAGGTAATTAAAGGTTATTAAATTAGTGGCCTTCCAAAAAAAAATTAAAGGTTATTAAATTAGTGTATTTTAAAAGATGTAATAGTGACGTATTTATGTCTCCTGTTAATCACCATCTTATAAATATATTAGACGACATGATTTTTGTTCCATTTTTTGGGTGACACGGTGGGGCTGGTACGATGACGGCAGAAGACGACGGTGGTGGTGGTTCGACGACGACAGAAGACGGGGGGTGAATGGTTTTTGTTTACGGATCTGGAACAGATCTGAATGGGGTGGAGGTGGTTGTGGTTCGATGGTGAACAGATCTGAGTCGATGGGTTCCGATGGTGGTTCGGTGGTCGACGGTGGTTTCGAGGGTGGTTGTTTCGACGGCGAATAGATATGAGTGAATGGTGTTTTTCGTTGAAAGATGTACAGGTATGTTAGTTTTATTATTATTATTATTATTATTATTATTATTATTATTATTATTATTGTTATTAAGATTTTTTGATGTGTTTTGTTGAAGAAGATAAGCATAATCAGAATCTTGGTTCTTTGGGTTATTAAGTAATAAAAATTGTGCCTTTAAAAAAAAGTAATAACAATGGTGTTGGCAATTTGCAGGGGATGTGTTTTGCTTCAACAAAAAATAGTGCATAAAATAGTGTTAGTTTTTATTTTATTACACATAAAATAGTGCATAAATCTTCTACATTTTTTTCTACAAATGTTTTTTTATTACCCTTTTTTATCCTCGATAAAAATACAGGCTTATCTCGATAGAAGTTGTGGTCACCTACAAGTGGACGGTGCATTCCAGATGTTGCAGATGATGAGTGTTTTTTTTTTGTATATTGTAAATAAACAATGGTTTAGATAGTTACATAAGCACCATTAACTATGATACTTATGTAAATATGTAAAATTGTTTTCTTACAGTGTGGTTTAGATAGTTACATAAGCACCATTAACTATGAATATTGTTATTATTATTATTGTTATTATTTAAGCTTTTGGGATTGTTTGTTGTAAATTAGTGAATGTTTACATGTTTATGAATATGTAAAATTTCTGTTTGGAGTTTGAATATAAAACAGGTTACATAAGCACCATTAATTACGATACATATATAAATATGTAAAATGCTCTTTTTACAGTGTGGTAAGAATGTAACAATATGCGGACTTAGTTAATTGATCAACAATTACATAAGCACCACTTGAAAATGTAACAATGTAACAACGTAACGCATAAGTTGTTACAGATCAATCTGACTTATTTGTTACCTATAAAAAGGTTGAAAAATTGAAAAAAATGTAAAAGCAAAGAAAAAAGAGAGGAGAGAGGAGAGAGAGTCAGGAGAGAGAAGAGAGATGAGAGAGATTTAGGAGAGAGAGGAGATATGGACAAAATGCAATCTTCCTAAAATACCCTTTTGCTTTAAAAAAATAAAAAAGATAACTCATTTAATAATATAATATTAGTAGATCAATCTCATCCATTGATGTTGGTTGATCAAGGGTCACAAATGAGTTTCATGGGTTTCTCCAACTCAAGGGGGTTTCTATTTTATCCTTATCCTATATATATATATATATATTATATATATATATATATATTATATATATATGGGAAAGTTAATTTGAGAACACCTATATTTTCGTGCGAACCGTGAGAACGGCATCTAAAACCATTCAAATTCAAAATTTCTTTTTACATTTATCTTTATTATTAAAATACAATCCCAAAAACACAATTTACGCGTAAAAATTCAAACGTATACGAAAAAAAATTGTTTTTACACATGTGTAAATTTACTGTTTATACATGTGTAAACTGTTTCATTTACACATGTGTAAAAAGTTAATTTGAAAGTGTTTTTGCAAGAAAAGATGAATTATTTGTAAAGAACATTCATTTATTAATGTTGTATTTTGATTATAATGAGGTTTGTATTAAAAAAATTTGATTTTGATTGATTTTTTTACTTGTTCTCACGGTTCTCACAATATTTAGCGTTCTCAAGATAACCCTCCCCTATATATATATATATATATATATATATATTTTCCTTGTTAAGTCCATACACTTGTTTAACGTTCAATCGTTAGATTATTCACGTTATTTTTCTCCCACGAATATTTTCCGACACTTAGGAAAGTGTTATGTAATTTTTTTCACCAAGTTATATATATTTTAACTCTTTAAAATATATTTATACTCATCTTGACGTAATGATATTTTTCTCGTTTGTCCGTTTTTACGTCTTCGTTCGTTAACACGTCAAAGTCCGATTACTTAACTTATATATATATATATATATAGTTAATTTTTCCCAAGTTTTCCCAATATGTGTTCTCTAGAAATATTGTTCAGCTTTCTAATTTTCTACACATATTACTTGGAAGTTTTATAAATACTTTTGTATTTTTAATACAAAACTTGGTAACTTATATATAAAAATGCTCCAACATTTTTATATTCTCATTTATATAAAAGTATTCATTTTTATATAAGTTTCTCCCAAGTTTTTAATTTATCTAACACTTTTATAAAAACCTTTGTTTTTATACCCATCCATATGTTAGAAAAGTCCATATTTTCATAAAACTCTATTTTATAAAAATACACTTTTATACAAAATACATGTGTATGATTACTAGTATTTACCAAATCTACCTTGGAAAATTATTATTTATACTTTTGACACCAAACTTTCCATAGTTGTATTTTTAGACACAAGTTTCTAAAATATCAATTTTAGTCCCTCAACTTTTAAAGTTACAAATATAGTCCTTTAACTTATAAAAGTTGCATTTTTCCATTCTATCTTTCAAGATTAGCATTTTCCTACTAACTGGTAGACTTTAATGGATCACTTTTGCAATGTTAGATTATTTTCACATTTCAACACTTTTAATAGTCTCATACCATCTTATTAAGGCTACTAATAAGTGTAATTTGTGTATTTTGTCCAACATGTCCAAATTATATATTTCAAGTTAGTAGACTTTGATAATGCAATTTTTACAATACTTGTTTTCTAGCAAAAATAACATTATAACAAGTCTTATATCTTTATGTTAAGATGATTAAAATCATTTTTAACTTCATTCAAGTTCTATTAACAAGTTATACTCAAATCACCATTTTCTTCAAGTATTCATGATCTTAATAAAAACTACAAGAATACTTAACATCCATCACCACAATTTTCGATTATTTCACACTAGCTTAACACCATTTTAGTCTTTAAAAATCATATGTTTTATTATGAAAAGCTTATTCAAGTTCACCCCCTGTACAACTTGCTTCAAGCTAATAAACATAAATTTTTAAAGACAAAACAAGATCAAGAATACTTACAACTAGCACAAGGCTAGGGAAGCTATCAATGCTTGATTTTGATGGGGTTTAGTGTGTTCTTCCTAAGTGGTTAAGCTCCAAGCTTGGAAACACACAATGGGGGTTTGGAAGATGGATGTTTATGAGTGATTTGGAGGTGTTAAAACTTGAAAGAAAGATGTGTGTGTGTGCTTGCAATCCCACGGCCACAAGAAAGAAAAGAAGAAAGAGTTTTGCTTTGATGATCAAGTATGCACCACTAGGCTCTTTTATAATTCTCCAATATCTCCAAGATTGTATGTAATCTAGCATGGATTCATATGGATTCCTAGTGTACAAAGTGATCTTTGGATGATCTTGTAAGTGTGTGTGTGTGCCGTGGATTTTGAAGAAAGAAGAGGTTTTGTTGGATCTTCAAGGACACCTATAATCTGATATATAATCTTTCAAGATTTAACTTGGATATGAAATCCCTTAAATCATGGTTTTCTTGCACTAGTTGATCTCATGGAGATTGTTTAAGGGATGTTTGGCCGTAGACCTTCATGAGCCAAAGAAGGATTTTATAAATCTCAAGTACACATGATCTTTATAATATCTCCTCATCAAATCCAAGCCATGCCTTCCATGATCTTCACTAGATCATTAGTACACCAAAAAGAAAGATTAAGGTATGGTGAGGGGGGTTGGGCCGGTTCTAGAGGGTGGTTTGGTGGGGTCCACAACACAAAAATATTTGTTAACAATAATTTAAGTTTAATCTTTTAACGTTCGGGTGTCGTTCGGGTATTTTTCGGACTTTAATCGCGTGTTATTCGGACATTAAAAGTGCCTCTAATAACCCTTAAATAGCCTAGTTTAAGTGTTGATTGGTTATTTAGGCTCTTGTCGGGTGAAATTATGAGTTATACGCGTACCGGGTGCGGTACGCGCACTTTATTCGTTACCGGGAGATTTGTATGTAAAGTTTCCACTTATGGTTTTGGAGTTCCTAAACACATTATATTTCGTGAAAATACCCTTTATTTTATATCCTGGGTGTCCGGGATCCTTTTCGTTTATTTAATTTTTACGGGTAATCACCAACGTCCATACCGGATAAGTTTATTCGCACATGATCCTATCATGTTTTACCATTAAAGTGTGCATTCTATGCATCATATGGGAATTTGCTATTCTCTAAGGCCTCAGTTAAACAATTAACACGTATTTGCACTTAATTACGTTAATATACATTAATAAATTAGTACGGATTTACCTTATTTTTGTCGGTTGTTACACTCTCCCCCCGTTAAGAGAATTCCGTCCGGAATTCAGTTCGAGTTCTCCGGTACAGGGGTCTTCTCGAATAGGGCAGGATATTTCTGCTTCATCTGGTCCAGCCTTCCCACGTGAACTCGGCCCACGCTTGGCATTCCAACGCACTTTGACCAACCTGATCTTACTGCGTCTAAGTTTCTGGACCTTCCAATCAGTCACTTCGACCGGTTCTTCGATAAAATGTGCTTATCGTCAATGTGGATTTCGTCAGCAGGGATTAATAAGGGTCTCATCGGATAGACACTTTTTCAGATTTGACACGTGGAATGTGTCATGTATCCGCTAAGCTCTTGAGGTAGCTTGAGCTTATATGCCACAGGGCCTACTCTTGACAGAATCTCGAAAGGACC
>JAUTDX010003834.1:0-36111 GCA_030844895.1 Ambrosia x helenae | reverse complement strand
TGCCACATGGCAAAATCAAAGGATGGTTAAGATCACCATTGAACGTCACGTCAGCATAGTTAAATTCTTTTATATATATAGATAGATGATTAATATTTTTAACTTTTATGTTCAGATTTATGAATTTTCAAATGCTGAATTCGCTTATGTTTGGATTATTATATATGTCTAACGTTCTTCTATTTTTTTAATGTTTAAATCGATTATTATAAGTTAATACAGTTTTTAAAATGGTGCAGCAGTTCGGACCACTAAACCATATAATAGTTCGTTTTTAAAACATTAATTTAATTTAATTTAATGGATTATTCATTTACAGTATTATGGGTGGATGATCCATATGATGAACAATACATCCAATATTTGAAAATCAATAAGCCATAATTGGAGAAATTCTTTTTTTATAATAGTTAATGAAAGTTAAAGTGACTTGTACTTGAGTATGTTACAAATAATAATTACACTATTCGAGTATTGTAATAATCAAAGTTGAATACGAGTGATTCTAAGGCCTTTTTTGGATTTGAAAAAGATTATCGGTGAATTACATTGAAAGCATATTATTACTTTCCAAATTCAAAGTTTATACATTTAATAACTATTGCTAGACCCTTGTGGCTCTCTACCCTAATTATATATAACTAGGTTAGAGCCCCGCGTGTACACGCGGTACATGTCCATGTCAAATGAAAAAAAATCTATAAAGATGGTAGTATGCAAATTTTATTTATTGAAAGTTACGTAATACAATTCGTATGAATTTTGGTTGATTGTAAATTATCATAAAAAAAGTTTAATGTTACCCAATAACAGACATATGAATCAACAAATGTTTGATTAGACGTGATTTAAAAACAAATAATGAAATGAATAAACATATATTTATTGTAACGGCATGCAAATGAAGATTAAAGTAAATAAATGTAGCTTAACAAATCATACAACCAAAAAATTATAAAAAAACGATTTATGCAAAATATGATCGCATACTTATTCACAAACTTCAAAATATTTTTTATAGACAACATTTGTTATTTATTATTAACGTTGTCATCTTTATCCAGTATTAGTATGTTCAGGTCATTTCTACTTTTGTCACTTGGCAGCGACATACAACTGCCCATGTGTGAAAACAGGATCTTTCAAATACAGACCTATCCAAAATAGGGTTCGTCCTTGACTCCTATTTATTGTCATTGCGAAACATAAAGTAAGAGGGAATTGTTTTCTGTTAAATCTGAAAGGAATCTTCTTATCAGATGGGGACAGCCTAATTCTCTGGATAAAAGTTCGCATTCCAATGTTACTCCCTGAAATTATTTGAGCGTCTATAACACGGTTTGATATGGCAAGACGATTTGGAACTTGTGGCTTTGAAAAGAATTTATGTCTACTTATAGGATCCCTGAACCGTTGGAATAACAAAACAGTAAAATTTGTCAAAAAAAAAACTCTGGTGAGAAAAAGAAAGACATTTGGCATTGTAACTGTATTATCATCAAGAATTTAAGGTAAATATATCTAGAAGACCCTGAACTGTTTTGATGGTTTGACTCATAACCAATGACCTAAAAATCAAGCTAAAACCACGGTGAAAAATCAATACTAAAGCTACATGAGAAACTCGTTAGGAGTAAAGATAGTAACGTGGATGGGTTGAATAATATGTCAAAATGGGAGGTTTTTTATAGGGCAACCTTTTATCCATTTGACTTGTTTCAATGCTTCCTTAATCGGAATATTGTGTCTCGAACAATTCTGATCGAATAAGTCGGATTTATTTATATAGTTGAATTATAAAAATGGAAGGATTGATAATTTACGTGATTTGGTCAACGCCGCTTAAAATTAGCACAGTTATTGCAATCATGATGATGTTTAGCGTTTCATGACAATTGATTAAAGGAAAATTCTTTATAAACATAATATGATAACGTTAATCTGTCAAAGATATTTAAATGAAAGACGTAATATTCTTATTCTTAGTATCACTGAAACGCTATTTAGTTAATGTAGTCAAAGATGGAGGATTTCATGACAAATGAGGTTTTTTAATGTTATGAATCGCCTTTTAGTTAATGTTGTTACTGATAACGTAAGATGATATTTCATTACTAATTTCGTTACTAATTACTAATAAGTGTATTGTAAGACATAAAAATAAATAAAGTCAAAGAATTGACCCCATCAAAGTAACAAAAATGAAAAACGTTTTTACGTTTATCGGTCAACAATATTAAAATGAAAGTCGTTATTTGTAATATCATTGAAAATTATTTTGAATATATTATATATTTTAGGAAATTGTTAAATAGATTTAAATTATATTTATTATTAAAAGAATAGATTTAAATTGTATTTATTAAATACATTTTGTTTACCAAAATTATTGCTTGAATCTTCCTGTTATCATTAATTGAGTTTTTTTATAATTTTGAAATAATTTGAATGTTGTTAATGATCGAGGGTTTCATGACAAATGAGGATTTTTTATATTGATGTTATGTTTATTCTTTATGTTACTTTTAATAGTAATAAATGGATGACAAAAGTTAACTTAACAATTTAAATTATTTACTAATTTATTCATATAATTGAAAATTATTTTGTTTATATAGTATATATTTTAGTAATATATTCATAAAAATCGTAAAAGAAAATTTTAGTTTGGTCAATAAGAAATAAATGAGATTAGAAATAAAATTAAAAATCGTAATATTAGTTTTAGAATTAGTAATATATTCGTAATTTAGTTTGGTCAATAATAAATAAATGAGAGTAACAATCGTAGTATTAGTAATATATTTGTAATTTAATTTAATCCGGTGTATAATAAATAAATGACACTAAAAAACGTAATAAATACCATTAAATTCGTTCAATTATTATTAATGTCATTATAAATCATAATAAATAACATTAAAAATGAAACAATCCTTTTAATTGCAGGAAAACTAATAATAATTCGAAAAAAATAGTAATATAAATAAGTGAGATTAAAGATTTTCAATATTAACCTCAAAAATTGTAATCAATAATTAAATCAATTACATTAAAAACATCAGCGTTTTAAATTGACTTACTAATTATCGACAAATTATTATTGACATTTTAAAATTTGCATATTACTATTGAAATTATTATTACGAATAGTAAAACTAAAATCATAAAATTAGTATTAGTATTAGTAATATATTGGGTCAACAATACTATTTTTACGATTAGTAAAACTAAAATCGTAATATTAGTATTATTATTAGTTAGTATTAGTAATTTATTCTTAATATAAAAATTTAATTCGGTCAATAAGAAATAAAGGAGATTAAAATTGAAAATCGTAATATTAGTTTTAGTATTAGTAATTTAATTTGGTCAATAATAAATAAATGAGATTAAAAATCATAATATTAGCATTAGTATTAGTAATATGTTAGTAATATTATTCGGTCAATAATAAATAAATGACACTAAAAAAACGTAATAAATACCACTAAATTCGTTTAATTATTATTAATGTCATTAAAAAAAAAAAACAAATAACATTAAAAATGAATAAATCCTTTTAATTGTAGGCAAGACTAATAATAATTGAAAAATACTAATAAAAGTAATATTAAACATAATTTCGTAAACAGAGATTAAAAATAATTTCGTAAAATAGTAATATAATTAAATGAAATTCAAAAATCAAAATAAATGAAATTAATAGGGGTCAATTATTATTGAAATGATTTTGATGATTATCATTTAATGAGAATTGATTAAAGGAAAGTTATAATATAAAAAATTAAATTCGGTCAATAATATTAAATATAAATTTGAAAAAACAGTAATATAAATAAAAGAGCTTAAAAATATTAACAAATAACATTAAGTTCGGTCAATTATTATTAATGTCAATAAATATTATTAAACATAATTTCGTAAAAATAGATTAAACATAATTTCGTATTAATAGTAATATAAAAAAACGAGGTTAAAAAATCGTAATAATAAAATTAAATACGGTCATTATTATTAATGTCCATAAATAAAATTAATTCTAACGGTCATGAATAGTTGTTCAAAATAAATTACATTAAAAACATAAAAGATCGTAATTTAAATTTTAAAATCAATGACTTCTTATGGTGTTACCTTAGTAAAAAATAGCTTGTGCTGGATTGAACACCATTTAAAGACAAAATATTCGCCAATGGAAATATTTTCTGATTGAAGCAAATTAGGCCATCCAATCACAGTAACATTTACAAAAGCATTATGTATAGTAAATTTAGAATGTCAATCTAATTATAAAATAAGAGTATTGTAAACATAATGTTTAATAATTGAATAACAAACCTAGCGAGTTGAGCAGAAATTTCTACATGCACCGGCATAGACCATGCGTACCCATCCGTAAATTTAATCTTGGTTTTCATTGATTCATTTAAGTTTTCCAATTCAGCAATCGTGTTAGGAATTATCCGCATAGTAATAAGCATTAAATAAGGAAAAAAATAAAAATAAATGAGAGTTATTATGCTAAACCATAAATTTGATAAATTATACGAAATCACTTTAATCAATTAGAATTTAATCAATATTATCATTCATATAATTTAATCAATTATACAAAATCAGAGATTCAAAAATCTCGTATTAATTTAATCAATTTGTATAATTTAATCAATTTCGTATTAATAGTAATATAAATTAATGAGATTAAAAAATCGTAATAAATAACATTAATTCGGTCAATTATGGTAATCCTAAATTTTGGGAATGATTGATAATAAATCAATCATTCATACAAAAAAATTAATACGTTTTATTATGTTAAACTATAAATGAATGATTTTAATGACAATTAATTATATTACGAAAATCATAATATAATAATTAAATTAGCAAACTAATCATATTACGGAAATCAATGAATAATGCTTAAAAATAGCAAACTAATTGCAATCATTTAAACTATAAAACTGGAAAATTGAAATGAGTTAAATGACAATTAAGTATATTACGAAAGTCATAATATAATAATTAAATTAGCAAACCAATTATATTACGGAAATCAATTAACAATGCTTAAAATTCGCAAACTAATTGGAATCATTTGAATTATAAAAATGGAAATTGAAATGATTTTAATGACAATTAATTTATTATGAAAGTCATAATATAATAATTAAATTAGCAAACTAATTATATTACGGAAATCAATGCATACTGCTTAAAATTAGCAAACTAATTGCATTCATTTAAATTAGAAAAATGGGAAATTGAAATAATTTTAATGATAATTAATTATATTACGGAAATTAATGAATGATGCTTAAAATTAGCAAACTAATTGCAATCATTTGAATTATAAAAATGGAAAATTGAAATGAGTTTAATGACAATCAATTATATTACCAAAGTCAAAATATAATAATTTAATTAGCAAACTTATTACATAATAAAGCAAAAATAATAATAGAACTAACATTAGAAGAGTGTGATAGGATTACATTGAATCGTTTGTGGAAAATCAACAAAATATGAAAGATGAAGAAGAAGGATAGAAAGATTTGTTAGGAAGAAATAGAGAATTATGTTGGTGAGAATGAAAAAGTAAAAAAAGAAAATGGTTTATATATACTTGAAACTTGGAGCTCCATATTCAATATAGATACCTCAAACCCTCTCTAAGGCCTTGATTCAACCCAAGTGACCTCAATTATAAAGGTGAACCTTTTGTTTATTTTTCTATGTAATTCAAGTAATTTACGGAAAATGGGACTATACACTCCATTCATACGTATATTTATGTATTAAATTAAAAAAGAAAAGTTTTTAAATTTACATAGGTTTAGCCAAATTTTATGGAAATTAGACAACTTATTGGCTAATTAGAAGATATTATTTATCTATTAATAGAAATAATTTTATTGATTAAAAGGAATTGATCTCTCATTTATAAGAAATTAATGTCTAGAATATTAATTAATTACAATTAATGAGAAGCACAATTTCGGCAAGGATGTAGAAATAATTGTAACATTTACATAATTTACATAACTTATACTAATTAATGTACACAATCACGATTTGATTTTTTTTAATGTTATTAAATAGGCAAAACACGAATTTTGATTTAATGAAATATTTTTTCTTTGTATACTAATTATTATGGAATGTTGTAATTACAATTATGATTTTTGTTGCAAGCGTAGAGATTTTTTTTAAGGAATTAAATTAAAAAAAGGAAAGTTTTTAAATTTACATAGGTTTAGCCAAATTTTATGGAAATTAGACAACCTATTGGCTAATTAGAAGATATTACTTATCTATTAATAGAAATAATTTTATTGATTAAAACGAATTGATCTCTGATTTATAAGAAATTAATGTCTAGAATATTAATTTATTACAATTAATGAGAAGCATAATTTCGGCAAGGATGTAGACATAATTGTAACATTTACATAATTTACATAACTTATACTAATTAATGTACACATTCACGGTTTGATTTTTTTTAAGTTTTTAAATAGTCAAAATACGATTTTTGAAATTAATTATTCTAGTTAATGTTATTAAATAGGCAATTAAAAAGGAAAGTTTTTAAATTTACATATGTTACGCTCAAATTTTTGGAAACTTGACAATCTATTGGCAAAAGTTATTGATTTTCGTAAATATTATTCTAAATAGTCAAAATACGATTTTTGAAATTAATTATTCTAGTTAATGTTATTAAATAGGCAATTAAAAAGGAAAGTTTTTAAATTTACATTAAATTACGCAAAAAATTTTGGAAATTTGACAACCTATTGGCAAAAGTTTTTGAATTTTTTTAATGTTATTAAATAGTCAAAACACGATTTTTGAATTTAATTATTCTAGTTAATGTTATTAAATAGGCAATTAAAAAGGAAAGTTTTTAAATTTACATATGTTACGCTCAAATTTTTGGAAATTTGACAATATATTGGCAAAAGGTTTTGAATTTTTTTAGTGTTATTAAATAGTCAAAATATGATTTTTGAAATTAATTATTCTAGTTAATGTTATTAAATAGGCAATTAAAAAGGAAAGTTTTTAAATTTACAATGGTTACGCAAAATTTTTGGAAACAAAGATAATTATCCAGACGAAATTTACAATCATACCAAAACTCTTGCGGAAGGGTCATGCATGACCTTGAAGAATTGCTCTCCCTTGTGATAAGCCATATTCGCAACTTTGTATTCGGATAGTAGTCTAGTATTCAAATGACAAAACAATCAAAACATTCAATGAATATCATATTTGACTCATAAACATAAAGATGACAATGAATCAGCTATGGATCTCAAATGAAAAAAGATCCAACCACAGTTAATTAAAGCCTAACCATTTCATATACAATTATTAACTTAACAATCTGATCTTGCTTCTATTTTACGGATTGTATTCAAGATGTACATATATAATTAAAACGCTAAGAATGAAGATTTTGTCTTCAAATATGAAAATGGTTAGGCGTTAAATATTGTTTCCAGATTTTGTCTTCAAATATGAAGATTTTGTCTTCAAAACCGGATTGAATATGGAGTTGTTCCTCAAATCGTTAATGCTTGCATATTATCACTAACCATTATAAATCACGATGTATTCCTTCGATATTCAATCCGGTTACATGAAAGTAATGTTTTCATATAACATAACATAAAAGAGTTACAGGTTTGAGAACCATATGTATTGATCTTGCTTCGATCTAATGAAAAAGAAAACATACCTAGAATGAAGAATGAAAAAAAAAAGAGTGAATAATGGTAATTGGAAGGTTTGTTAGTTAGGTATTGGAGGAGTATAATGGAAGAATGTAGGAATGTAGGAAATAAAAATTAGAAAGAGTATTTATAGGGAGCTAGTTGGAGCTCCATATTGAAAATGGATAGCTCAAACACTCTCTAAGGGCTCCATTCAACCCAATCTCACCTCAATTATTATATAGATAGATTTAATTACTTAACAATCAAGCCTCGATTAAGAATTATTTAGGGGTTAATTAAGCTAATGTTTATGTTGGATGTATAGCCATAATTTGGTTAATCAATTTGAACTAAAGGTTGAGGATTTTGAGGTGATTATTTCTAACGAGTTGATAGTTGAGTTGTGGAGTTTGATTATTTATAAGCAACAGGGGTCGTCAGTCTTCTACACAAGGTCAACTCTAACATAGTAACATGTGACCTCGGGTCATTTACACTTGTATTGGTCATTGGCGTGCTTTCGATATTCCAAAGCTAATCTAGTTGGAGTAGATCATCATCATCCATGATTATGGATAAATGCACAAGCTCTCTACTCTGATGGAGCAAAAATATTAGTGGTCATATGTTAAATGTTAAAGTTAGAATTATGGGCTTAGTTCGTATATCACCTATGGGTTTTCAGCCTGAATCTTCAACCATTCGAAAACTCTGGAAACAAGTTATTAATCATAATTCAACTGTTGACCAGTAGACATCTCAATATAGTTACAAACTGTTTCAAGTTCATAAGTTAATAAAATCGCTCTAGTTCAGCCATTGAGGGCCGATCAAAAGGGTAAATAAACCACGCTATATTCATGTGCTTTTTAGTGTTTTACCTCATTATTCGGCTTGCAAAGGTTAATACGAGAGTTTCATGCATCACATGTTTTGCCAACATGTGACACCGGATTTTGATTATAGTATAAAAAACTTAAACTAGAAGTTTTTTTAGGAATGACATTTGAATCTCTTGTGGGTTTGGTTGTACACGTCTTTGATTGGGGGGGGGGGGGGTGGGGAGGGGGTTGGTTTTAAGTGATTATGCTTGACAATCAAGTTAACGTTTTGGTTATATTGGTTTTCATATTGCAGTGATGGTGGCAATAATGAGGGTTGAAAATATTGGTGTGGAATTGACTAAAAAGGAAGAAAATTGGTGGCTTTGTGTGATGGTGAGTTCTATGTAGAATTTTGCCGTTGATGGAGCAAGTGCTGAATAGAGTGCAAAAGGGGATACAAAGTATCATGTTGTAACACCATCAAAAATTTAAACTTGACCTTTCAAAAATCAAAATTTAAACTTAATATTTTTAAGGAAATAATGAAATATACAAGTAAAATTGTACTAAGTCACCATTATATACTATTGTGGTGTGACGGTGAATTAATATAATTTCATGTTAAATAAATGTGATATCTTAAACATATAGATATCGTTTTATTGTGTTCACATGAAAAATAAGAACATCTCGTCTTTAATATTATTGACGCATTTTGGGCGCATTGATTTTCGATCATAGGAGAACTTCACAATTAACTATACTTAAGTGGGTACAATTCAAGGATGGACCCTTTTGTACAGTTTTTACTCATGCAACTAAAAACAAAATATTGAGTCTCACAAAGCGGACAATATTAGTTGGTACGAAGTAGTGAATATTACAATTTCAAATCCAATTACAAATTCATATGCTACCATAAATTATCAAAGTAAATATATACGATTGAACTGGGATTAACTTCTCCAACAATCATCATCACAACAACATAAGACAAAACATCCAGGCCAGATAAGCAATCACAACCATAATAAACACAACTAGCATCCTCATGATACCAAATCTGAATGAGACAACTTTCATTCCTTGAAAGATTTCACACTATGAATTTGTTTTATTACATTACATTACAGTCCATGGAGACATGAAATCAGTTAACTTCAAAAATTGTTGACTCTTGATCCTTTAGTTTCAAATTTTTTTACATTGTGGTTGAGCCCTAGGCCCCCTCATTTAAATTTTATCCTCAATAATTCATACATAACTTAACTGAAAGAGTAAAGACCAAGGGCAGTTGGCTTTCATTTCATCTTTTTTATGGCAAGGGTAGTTAGCTTTCTTTTCATAGTTTTAAACCTAGATCAAATATCTCATGCAGCTTCAGTAACTTCATTTCTTTATTTAAAATGTTGCTTCATTTTTGTAACTAATCTTGAATGGATCCATGAAACTAGGTTTTTGCATTTCTCTTTTACCAAATTGTGCAATAACCTTCTTGAAAAACATTCAACATTAATCAATTTTCTACTTACATATAGATCTTGAAACATACGCGCAACATATCTTCTAAAGTGCATATTGTGCTTTTAGACTACCGTCACACACTCATTCCGTGTCATGAGCATTACCTTGGACATTACATATAGATCTTGAAAAACTTTAGGATTACATTACATAATAGTGGATGCCCATGTAAAATTATTTCTTGAATCATAATATGATGTGACATGTCATGCAATACAAATTATTAAAAACAGACTATTCAAGAAATAAAAATGTGTACTATTTTAGTTTCCTAAAATAAGAGAGACAAACTATTACAACTACCTATACTTAATATTTATTCAATGCTTACTCTGAACTTTCTATGGTTGTTTTATATATAGTTAAATCTCAAGTTCGTTTGCAGTAAGTAGGAGTGTTCAAGGGCGGTTGACAGTTACAAGACCGAATAATCACAAAAAGTTCAAATCATTAACCGGCTTGATATGCATAAATTCAGCTTTTATTAGTTTACTGGGTTGGACCGAAAATGAACATGTATTTCAAAAGAAAAAATAAACAGCTATAGATAATTAAATTGTTCTTATTTTGGTGAAGGACCGTCCACTATAAAAATCAACAGCAAGGGTGAGCAAAAACCGGCCAGTCAGGTCTTGGAGCAGAACCTGCCCAGTTAGAATCATTGGTTTTATCATCGTCCGGGCGGTTATGAGAAGTATACATAGATGGATGAAGAGACTAAAATTAGGTGCAATCCATGTTGATTCACACACAAAAAAAATAAATAAAAATAAAATCTCAGATCATGATTATGCAAATACTTGATATCAAGCTTTCGAAATTGATGCCAAGGGCTACAGGCTTTTTTTTTATCTACTAGGTGTAGATTTGTTTTTGTATACTATAGTACTATGTGGTTAGTTGTTTTGGGCCGGTTATTGCTGTAAACCTCCCAAAACGGTAGACCTTTAATATGGGCTTACTTAGTGTTGGCCCCATTCAACAAGGTTGTGTTCACTATTTGGGCTTTTTTGTCAATTGACCTTAATAGTTTGAACAATATTTTTCTGAGTAAAACAACACCGAAACCATAAAACATTACCTTTTGAGCTCAAATAGCTAAATGTGACTATGAAGTCCAAGTCCATCAATGATTCAACAGTCTATAGCATTTCAAATTTATTCTTGAAAAATCGTACTTTTCTTTTATTTGTAAGTTCTGCTCAAATTTTCATAGTATTTTCGTATGTCATTAGTCTCTGGGTGCTATTGATCTTACGGATGGTCTGGTGGACCCCTTTGATTCAACCAATCAACTTTTCTTTTTCTTTTTCCTTTTCTTTTTTTTTTCTTTTTCAATTAAAAAAGCGTTATTCTATTTCCTGTGTGTTATTGGAATGGACGAATAAAGCTCCCTTTTGAAGTGGTGCTGAGGTGGCGGAATGGAAAAAACTTGTTTCGATTAGTTTGAGACTGGCAGAAGAAAATAAGTTGCAAGTTGGAAGTGATGGTTATCAAATGGTTAGTTAGGAGTGGCAACGGCAACATGTGATATTTTGGGTTATTAAAATCCATTAACCCTTCTTTAAAAGACTACTAGCATTATAGCAATAACCATAACCAAAATATAGTATTGGAATGACTTACCGTAATAGGATACCAATGATTCGTGAGGCTCTCTTAACATTTATAAATGACGATTAACGTTGTAGCAATAATTTTCTTATATTTTATAGTTATATCATTATTTAAATTTGATAATTAGATGATTTTACATTTGTATTATCAGCTATGGATCAAAGTAGCCTTAATATAAGTTATAAGGTATCATGTAAATCATAAATGACTCTGTACGTTTAATATTCTAAATTTTTAGAGGGTGCCCAATATATTTTTAGTTTTCATATGTGTGTATTTTTATATAATTTGGTGCCACTAGAAAAATGGGCCTTGCCTAGGTGTGTGGCTCACCCACATCCAAGGCCGGCTCCATTGCTTGCTTGTACGGCTTTGATCACTTGTATATTATTACGCACAATTACGTTTGAACAAAATATACCCCAAAACATGGGTAAAAAAAATATATATGTTGCAACGTTATATTTGAAAATTGAAATCAGCAAAATATACCAAAACACTAAAACCATTTACACTCGTGATTCATTACATGAATATCACTTTCCCTAACACACCTCCTTCGCTACCGTAATCATCAACTAAGAAGCGGAAACCACCGTTCGCGGAGATCAGACTGATAAGAAAGCAAGAAGAGAAGAAGCACAAGAACCAAACCAACACCCCACGGAGTTGAACCGCCATTCGAGTCATTGTCCGCCACAAAGAATGGCGAGCGTCCGTGAACATCAAAGACGGAGATCAACTGCATAACCAACAATAACAAAACCGGCGAAACAATAAAAACCAACTTGAGACTATCGAAAAAACCATCAAACATTGATTCGTAACTCGAGTACCATGAGATGCTTATAAACATGAAGAGGATGATGAGGAAGAAACACAAATGAACTGGTATTTGAGATTGAGAGGCCATTTGTTTTAAGTTAATTTGGTCTGCTAACACATCAAGTGATTGGGTCCATTTTATAATGGAAACGTGAAGGTGTTCCTTAACTCTTGCGGGCCAGTCACATATGTCATGGAATATGGTTTTCTATATTAGGATACAATAATATTTTTACGTTACTTTGAAAATATTTTAATTATAGCTCAGATATTATAATTAATTGTGTGATATAATTAATTGAATTCATAAACGTATATAAAACAAAATTATCATCGTCATAAAACCTAAAAATAAAAAGATCTCGAAATGTACACGAAATTTTAGATCTATATAACTATATTTTCGTTAAATGTAATTGTAATAGAAAGAATTTTTTAGTATATAATATTTTTTAAATACTAATTCTAGAGTAAATATAAACCATCAACATCTTAACCATTTATACTTCCTCATATTTTAAGCTTAATGTTATTTGTGAATGATAGTGTTTTCTATTCAGAAATTAGGTTGCAGCTTATTATCTGTTTTTCTGTCATCCGGCTGTAAATTTACCTTTTGTTATTCATTCAATGCAATTTTTTTTTTAAAGTTAAAACTGTGATATATCATTGTAGACACTAACAAATGTGGTCAAACTCTTTAGTTTGATTAATCTATAAAAAAAAAAAAAATTAAATGTAGTGTTTTTACTGGAAAACGTATGTATGTTTTTTTTATATAACGATTGAAAACTATTACATTAATAATCATATAAAATCTACATTCATTCGCATAAAAAATATAAAAATTGATTGAATCAGTTGTGATATAAAATATAAATACTTCTTTCTGGTTCTTTTTGGACTGTTCGGTTAGGCCGGTGAAGAGGAGTTAGTGGGTTCTTTTGTTTTGTTATGCATGTGCTGAATTATTCTCAAACTTTTCCTTTAAGTTCGCTTAGTGCCACGTACGTGTCACCGACATTCTAACGTCAAGTCGTCAAGACCCATCTTATTGGTGTACCTTTACTGGGTGTTTAGAATTTTGTATATACATTTATAAAATATCGTTTTTGAAAGATATTATAATAACATGAAAAAGTCTGTAATCTTAACAAGAAAAAGATAAAAAGAAATTTGAGCTTTTGAAGTAATGAATAATGGATGAGACTAAAAAAAATTTAGGGAATTAGAACTTAGGGCTGTTTGGTAAGCCTCTTAATGAGACTTTGAACCATTCAGCGTTGAATGATTTAGCATTCAACGCGTTTGTTTCAACTTCTGAATGAAATGGTTAAGGCTGAACCATTAATATTTGAGATGTCGCCGAACCATTAAGCACTGAACTAGACTGAACCTTAATGAAGCTCGCCTACCAATATGGGACAAGAAAAATAACCATTAAGAGGTCCGACTTAATGATTCAGCACTTAACCATTTAGACCTCTTAATGATCAACACTTAATCAACCAAACAGCCTCTTAGAAAGGGTAAAATAGGTATAGCTTACATTTTTTTTTTTAACTTTTACCATTTTTTAAACATCCATAACTTTTTCATACTACATTATTTTAAAAAAAAAATACAACATAAAAACAAGCATTTTATCCTTTTTCATTTACATGCTATATTGATACAGTTTTTTTTTAAATAATTTTTTTTTTGCTAGGTTGATAACTTGCGTTATTATCAGTTATAACTTGCGTGATTATTTGGTTATATATAACTTGCATGATTGTTTGGTGGTGAACAAGAATACCCTTTTGGCTATTGTCACGTGTTATCTTTACCCATAATAACATAACTAGCAGGGAACCCGTGCGTTGCGACGGAGTCGACAACACAGGGTAGAAACATAATTCAAACCTTAAATCGAGTAAAAGAATCAATATATAAGGTGTATGTTTGTGTGTGTGTGTGTAAGCACCTGTGCTTCGTAGTGGGGTAATTTTTTAAAGTCTACAAGGAGACATGATAGCATGCTACGTTATATATACCATATGCAATTTGACCTACATACCGGTAAAAAAATGGAGGTAGCGGTTTGACTAATTAGCAACTATTATTATACTAATAGTCCCACTCAATATGTTGAAAGTGTCAAATCTTGAGAGATTGCCGATGAGAAGAATGCTTTATAAGATCCACATTAAGAGGAGGTTGGAACGGCTCATATATAATCAACCTGCAAAGAAGCATACCCATATTTTTTTTCCACATGATAAAAGCAATGCAATAAAACTGTTAATCAAGTGCACCATGAATTTCTATCAGTGGCATCGAAAAGTGAGGCTTTGAATCATTCAACGCTGAACCATTCAGCGCTGAATGATTCAGCATTCAGCGCGTTTGTTTCAGCTTATGAATGGAATGGTTAAGGCTGAACCATTAATATTTGGGATGTTGTTGAACCATTAAGCACTGAACTAGGCTGAACCTTAATAAGACCCTCCTACCAATGTGGGACAAGAAAATTAACCATTAAGAGATCCAACTTAATGATTCAGCACTTAACCATTTAGATCTCTTAACCATTCAGACTTCTTAATAATTCAACACTTAATCAACCAAACAGTAAAAGATAAAAGATGGAGACTAATCAATGCAAGTACTTCACAAACTAACAAGTCAACTTTGGGTCACTATTTATGTTACAAATCAATGCATAATTATAACAGTAAAATAAAACACTTAAAGTCCGGTTTAATAATTTATTTACATTTAATGGCCTATCATTGATAGTTTAATTTTAATTTTAAGTTGGGTTAAAAGTTAAAAGAGAAAAAAGTCAGAAGGATGTCTAATGATATTTTATCTAGTGTTTTTTTCCTCTGAACGACTAGATAAACTAGCAGCGTCCGTACTTATGAACCCACAACATTTGAGTTCGATATGACTCACCTGCGTCAAGGGTGCTTTTAGGTAGGAACCAGTAAGGCCTTCCATTATTCCGAATAATACCTTGATTAATTAAGTGTTAGAGTTAGCTAGTTAAGATAGTTTGTTTTCAAGTAATTAGTTTAACATAAATAAATGAGTCAGGTTATGTAATTCTTTGAATCTTTTGCTTTGTTCTTTATTATTATATAAAAAGGTTGTAAGGGGTTCTCACAAAATATCAGGTTGTTGCGTTTTTTATCCAATTGATTCCAGCATCATCTAGGCAAAAAAGTTTGTTGTTCATTTGCCCACTATCTTGATGTAATTTTCTCAGTCATGGAATGAAAATTATATTTCAGTTCTAAAAAAAGGAACAATTATATTAAAGAAAAGCAATTAAGCAACAAGCTTTCAGGAAATTAAAGGGAAAACTAGAAAGGGAATAGGGTGTTTATCGGCTCAGTTTTTGGTTTACTCAGTTTGGTTTTAATTTTTATTTGAGTGTAAGTCGTAACTGGAAACCGAAAGGAAGAAGATAAATGGCTAACTGAATAAAATTCGGTTTCTTTTTATCAGTTTCTAACCGAATAATGAACACCCCTAAAGGAAATATAGAGAAATTAAAATTATAGCTTATAGACCGATCTAACTTGGTGGAATTAGGCCTTTTTAACCAAATAAACACATTTGCTTTGATCTCTTATATTACCTTTGATCTGAAAGTCCTTTTAGTGCTAAAGATCATGCCACACACGCCTTCAATATAAACCACAATGTGGCGAAAAGTATCCTTTGAACTACCTACCTTCTTGTGCATGTTAGAACCACATAATGTGTTCGGCTTCTAAAGAACACCGCCATAGAATTACCAAATGCTCTTAGCAAAAACTTCATGGAACTAAAAGTTGACCAGCCGTCTCTACCTTGATATTACATAGTGAACATGAAGTAGAACATGTATTTATTTCCCACCTAGTTTGAAACTAAAAAAAATGTGTATGTCCTTGTTGTACAAACGAGGTTGAGAAGATAGAACATTTGTTTGACTGTGTTCTCATTCCAAGGACTTGTAATGTGATTTGTAGACTGTACGTAGGTGGGTAAATTTGGTATTGCCGACTTCAAAAAATTCCAGCTAACATGATTTCATTTCGTTAATTAAGGCCAAGGAAAAACAATATTTGATGCTATTGTTATGACAACTTGGTTCGTGCTCTTAACATTTTTTGTAATGATACGGTGTTTGACAGTAACAAGCTAATGAGGGGAAACCGTTTTTTATGTTATTGGTAATTTTTCGTTTATGTAGCTTGTTATTAGGAAGCGTAAGACTAAGATTAGATGGGTAGCTTGGCTTCAAAACCCGTTATTGATATGATAGTTCGTCTTTTTACGTCTAGATTTTGCTATTCGGTTTTATAAAATGTCAAGTTCGGAAAAAAAAAAAAAACTTAAAAATATCTGAATTTCAAGATAGTCGAGTTAGACAATCTTCATTTGACCCGGTTTCGGTTTCAACTTTGGGTTTATTATATAGGACACCCAACACCCTTGTAAGTTACTCTATGCATGAAAAATTATCACAATTATATTTATTAAAATGGAATTATTCTGCATATTTTGTGTATGAAACCAAATCACATATGAAATGCATAATAATTTCAGATTTTTATTACACAAATAATAAATACAAGAATATTTTACGATCATGAATATATAATCTACAGATAATTTAAGTGGTTACGGGACAAATGTAAAGGTGGTTGGGGCGTAGCGTGGTGGAGGTCTGATGGCTTCATCAGGACATAGAACATCGCCCACCCCATTCACTACGCCGTGAAACCCTCAAACCGTGGCCACCACCACGCTTGTGAACAGGAATCGGAACAGGGATGTATGTGTGTAACGGTCATATGACCGTTTAGGTTAAAAAAATCTATATATAAATAAACCAACCCAAACCATTTTTCACTTACAAAAAAAAATATACTTTTCCTTCTCAATTTCACCATTTCACATAACAAAAATACAAACAAACAAAAAAAGTTTACAAATGGAGGTTTCGCACGCTTCGTTTCCACTCGAATCATCAAGTTCTTCTGAGTCTTCCGACAACAACCTTGAATTGTTTGCCACGGTTTGCAAAGGAGCAAATGAGCTTGACGATACAGCCCGTCCAAATAAAAAATTGTGCTTTGTGATCGAGAAAGGGGATAGTGAAGTTTTATTGAATGATTACTTTGTTGAGAGCTCAAAGTACAATGTTGCGACGTTTAAAATGAGGTTTGTTTATCCAAGGAATTATCTTTGAAAATTGTAGGAGATATAGAGGTTCAATTTGAATGGTTTCAAAAAGGTTACGATCAGAGGTTTATGAAAAGTTTCACTGCGATACAAATATACACATCCACATTTCGTCAACTTGCAATATGTAATCCTCCTGATGAATAGGCTTAATATTTAGCTATGTCTACTAGAACTTCACGCGAATGTCTAGAATATTTTTACAACGCAATTATTAAGTTATACAGTAAAGAGCAAAGACCGACTAGACACGGCATTACACATTTCTACACCGCACATGAAGCTAGATGGCACCTTCCATGGATGCTCGGTAGCATCGACTGTATAGATATAGTTTGGAGAATGTGTCCGACAAGTTTGCAAGGTCAGTTTATAGGGGTGATTACAAAACCAAAAATTAAGCTTGAAGCGGTGTCGTCCATGATTTATGGATCTGGCATGCGTACATCGATGCTCCTGGAATAAAAAAAATGACATCAATATTCTACATCAATCAAAGTTATTCAACAACGAAGTTCATGGAACTGCACTGACGTGTTCTTTTGGTGGCCAATGAGAGATATTACAAACTTACTTTCTTGTTGATGGCATATACGACATGGTCTGTTTTTTGTAAGAGCTTATTCATTCCCAATCGACGAGAAAGAGTTTGGTTAATAAGTTGCGAGAAAGAATGTTGAGCGAGCTTTTGGTCTTTTGAAAAGTAAATGAGGTATAATTAATCGTCCGGTACGTCCAATGACGCAATTTAAAATAAGGAGTTTGGTGTATGCATGTATCATATTACACAATATGATCATAAAGGTTGAGGGACACGCAATATCACTAAACTACATGATGGACCCTCCAACCTAGATATTCGTTCCCAAGTATACTGTTTTGGAGTTGCGGGATGAATAAACCCACTTTCTACTACGATATGAATTATGATCTAACAGAATACGTTGCTGCTTTAAATATAGTAATTACTGAGCCCAACGTCGGCGAATAGTAGATGTAATTTTATTTTATTATATTTTATTTCAGGTTATTTTTTATTTAGGTTATTAATATGTAATTCTATTTATTTTAATTTCACTTTCATATTGAATTTTATGTAATTAGAAAGGTTGTTATTTATATAATCTTATTTTATATTATATTTAATAAAAATCAAAGTTTAGTGATAGTAATGGTGTTTAATGATGGGTATTGTCGGTGATTTTGTAAGTATAAAAGGTGGTTTGGAAAATTTTGTAGAGCATCATTCTCAATTTTTTTTAACATCTAACGTTACTTCTTTACATAATAATCTTAAATTATACAAATTTGTTCAAGATTGAACCTAAAACCTCCTCTCTAAAAAGCATATATACTTCTACCAAATAGACTATCCTCACCCTAACAATCAATCTCAATTAACACCAAACATATATGGTCAATAGACAATAGTTAATACGTTAAATACCTTGGTGGAACAACACTACTAGCCGAAGTGCGATTAAAGAAATATATAGTTTTGGTACAAGAGATTTGATATGCAAAATATTGGTGTTATATTATACTAAGTTAAAATTAACTAGTAAATACACCCGCGCTACGCCGCGGGGTTCCGGTCATCGTTACGGTACAATACTGGTACTCAGTCTAGCAACCATAATATTGACATGGATTTTTCATCGATCAAAAATCATAAAAATAAATTTACACATGTCAATATCATCGTAGTGCGGAAAAGTTACCGTTGTCAAATTGTTTCAATTAAACATTTATAATGTTACAATACCAATAAACTTTATGATGAAAAATATTTTCCAAATGCAAAAACATCTTTATAGTACTCTATGTGTTAATAAAATATGTCGTAAATAAAAATCAATGGTTAAGTAATTTTAAAAAAATCTCTTTTTAAAGGTTTTTATACTATTATATGCTCTGCTTTGCTCTGAACTTGAAGTTTTATCTCAAGAAAGTTAAATTTTGGTAAAGAAAATACAAAAGAGGCCAACCACCATAGTATATTCCATGTTCTCTCTCTTGTGAATCAAATTATCTATCACCACACCACAACCATCACAACAGAACCATAGCACAACCGCTTTAAAAAAAAAAAAGAACCATATCACAACCCAATCACTATCACAACACCACCACCACCTCCGTTGCAATAGTTCGCCGCCACACTCTGCCACCATCACCAGCCTACTGCCACTGGTCCTCCACCGAGTCGCTCACGTTCTTGTCCCTCTCTCTCTCTCCCACGTCTACCTACCTTTTTAACCACCAACACAATAGATCCGGTCGCACACATACGCAACCCCACCGTCGAAGTTTGTCGTCATCGGAATACAACATGTCTTAGCCCTTAGGTTCAGTTAGAGCAGAAAGGGTTTTCAGTGTGGTTTTATAAATCAGAACTTGCTTCGACCCAATTAAGCCAAAAAGGCTTCGGGCGAGTTGATTAGGTGGCGATGGCAACGACTTTTGTGGTGAAGCTACCAGTTGAGCAAAGCAATCATCGGCGATTCATGAAGAGGCTGGATTGTTCTATCTGATAAATAAGTATTGTAGTGCTGATGAGAGAGAGTGGATAGTAAAGAGAAAGTATTGAGAGAGAAGTTTTTTTTTTTTAACGGCAAATTTCTTCTCCATAAGGAACTTGAACCCATGACCTCCCCTTAGGTGTTCCTAGAAGCTTTGCTTCTACCATTGGGCCACGTCTTAATCGTATTGAGAGAGAAGTTAGCAGAGACATACTTTGTTTAGAAGGAAAATACTAAAAGGCCACTACAACATCATACAATTACGCCCATGCCACCCTTCAAATTCTTTTGGGAATGCGTGCGGGCTGGTTGTACAGTGTTTTATGTGAGAGCAACCAAAGTTGCTAAATATAGAGTAGATAATACGGAGTAACAATAATAACAATACTATTATTATAGTTATTCGAAAGTAACACGATCTAGTCATTTGGTTTACACTTTTTAAACTTAATAAAGTATATGTTATAATAATATTGATAATAATAATGATAATAATAATTATTATAATATATTAATAATAACATATAGTAATTATCATGTGTGAGTTGGGTAGTTAATGGATATAAATGTAGGATAGAATTATAACACATGTTTTTCATTAGTTCATTACATAATTTTGGCTAAAGCTTTAATATAGTTACAAATAACACCCATAAATTAATATTCAACCTTTTAATTTATTTTATGTATTGGTTTATTTTCTGTTTTCACCTTAAAATATGACGTTAAAACAAAATTTTAAAATTAATATTCTAAATTTTTTTTTTTGATGGATTATCTCACTACTTACTACGAACTAGGGGCCTTAATGAGATATATCACACACTAGAAGAGGTAGATTTGATACAGATCTTGAAAATCAGATAGTACACGCGTTGTAGGAGGCAGCGTCGGCAACGGTACAGTGACTAATCATTAGTGTGTATGTTGAGACGTTGACATGATAAAAAGATACAGGCTTTTGGTGAGAAAGAGAATGAAAGTATAGTCAAGAGGCACGACATGAAAAGTGTGGCAGTAGAGGTGTACAAATCGGGTTTTTTTTTTAAAACTGAAACCGGTTTTTTTTTTTAGGTTTTAAGACCGGTTTTTTAAAAACCGAACCGGTTTTAAAACCGGTTTTTAGTGATTAAAACCCAAACCGGTGAAACCGGTTAGGGTCGGTTTTTAAACCGGTTTATCTTAAAAAACCGGTTTTTTTATTAAAAAAATCGGTTTTTTTTTTTTTAAAAAAATCGGTTTTAAAACCGGTTCATCCTTGGTGCTAAAAAATCGGTTTTAAAACCGGTTCATCCTTGGTGCTGAAAAACTGAAAAAAAAAACGGTTTTTTTTTAAATAGGTTTTTTTTTAACCGGTTGTTAAAAAACCGGTTTTTTTTTAAACCGGTTTCGGTTAGGTTTTAGGTTTTTTTTTTAAAACCGGTTTTTTTGTACACCTCTATGTGGCAGGTAGAGAGGTAACACACGTGACCAGTTACAGTCTTTGGCCCAAACATATCTTCTTTGTACTGTTCAAATCGTTTGTCTATAAATATATAGTTAATTAAACCATATGTTTTTTAGAGCTAAAATAACAAGGAAAATCATAGCTTGAAGACACATGGTTTTAGGCTTGAAGTCAACATGATATGATTGACCACGGTCAATAACACATATTGTGTAGTTTTGAGTTATAATGCAACCATAAACATGTCTTTTCTATAGTGAACTTTAAAAACAGCCCATCTAACAAAGTAACGAGACTCCTTAACGTGCCATCAAATGATATCGTTGTATGTTAATTGTAATACAAGGTGAAGAACTTATTACTTTAGCTCTGAATTATGAAATGCATACTACACTAACTTGGTCGTTGGAAGGTATTCTCTTGCCTCCTGCTAGAATCATTGTAACATGTTTTTTTTTCATAAGTAACTAATGTAATGGAATGCTTATTTTTACAATTGTAACTAGCTAGTTTAGAAAATTACATAATACCATGTAATTTATAAAGTAGAGTAAACTCAAACGTAGCTTGTTGTCCGCTTGCCTTCAATCGTGATGTAATTCTTGCGGTTGTGATTTTGATGTTGTGATTTTTTGCAAATCTAACAATTCTACTTTCGGTTGAAAAGAATACAAAGGTTCGAGTGGTATGCATATGATATTGACAATACTAATAACCAATTTTTAATCATTAGAATAAACGTTTTATATGACTTGGAACCCTTCTTATATTTTGATGTTTAATGTTCAACTATTTAATAATTTTACTTTTGAATGTTTATATACCTTTAACACTAGTCTAAGCATTATAATCTTTTTAGACATAAAAATGATAACTACTTTTGATACCATAAGAATTTGACACGAAAATGTTCAGGCTGTGTATTAGTTTTAACATTATATCGTAGTTGGTCATTGCGATATAGGAATTTATTCAAGTTTACTAAATTTAAATGGTTGGCCCATCAAGTAGTATAAACATGATATAAGTTATAATAAGTTTATCTCATCAACTGATTTAGTCGGTATACAACCCCGTCAATCTCTTTTAACATACCTTTTAGTCCATTTATATTTATAATATAATTTAATTACAACACATCAATCTGTTTTGATGTATCAACCTATTTAGATAAAACCAATCATACATGTGATTTGATTACATTGTTTTGTTTTATGTTTTTTTTTTAAGTGAGCTTCATTAACACCAAACACGGGCTATCTCCAAACTAGAGATAGCCACAACCAAGAACATCAAGTTATTTCAAATTTACACCAATTATTCCAATCTATCCTACCCTTCTTCGAACGGCTATTAAACCAAAGGAAACTAAGAGCTTTAATATCCGACAGAATCTTCGTCACGTTAGCACTTCCTTGGTTGAAAATGATATCATTCCTTGTACCCCATATCTTCCAACAAGCTAACACAAAATGCCGCGCATAATATCCTTCTTCGAACATGGAACCTGAAGATGACCCACAAGATCGAGAATGTCCTTCACCGAGAATACGTACACTGGAGGGATTTTGAGCCAAGACACTATACCATTCCATACCCCATTTGTCACTATACACGCCGTGAAGATGTGCTCCGTAGACTCTTCTATATCGCCACAAAATTTGCAAAGACCATCACCCACATTAATATTCCTACGAATAAGAGCCGTAGCCGTTGGAATCCTATCCAATATAGACCTCCACATAAAAACATTGCACTTACTAGGGAGCCATTTACACCACTTATAATAATAAGACCTCGTCATCGTATCAGCCTTACTAAACCACTCACGTGCAGCCTTAACCGAGTACAAACTATTCGATCCCACATTCCATTTCCACGCATCCTTTCTATTATCAAGACTGACCACCGCAATCATTCTATGCATTCAACTAGCTCCAAAATCTCACTACTAGAATAAGGATGTCTATTCCAATCCCAATGAATCACACCTGCCGATTCGTCTTTGCCAATCCGATCCGACACTTTACACCATTTATTTTTCTCAAGGCGAAATATATTCGGGAATAAATCTTTCAAAGGCTCATCATTAATCCACATATCCAACCAAAAACGAATGTCCAACCCTTTTTCCATCGAGCCACGAATCATGTTAAAAAAACTCACCCCTTGAATTCTAATCGCATATGCTGCCTTCACAAGCTTGCTCCAAGGACCGGTAGATTGTTTATTCCAAGGAACCATATCCCATCTCCTATTAGAAACATGAAGGGCTTCAATAACTCTCTTCCAAAGCGCATCGACTTCATTCTTGTATCTCCATATCCATTTAAAAAGCATCGAGAGGTTACAATCAGCCAACTAACTCAAACCCAAACCTCCTTCTTTTTTTGTTTTAGCCACCCTATCCCATGCCACCCAATGAATCTTACCAATCTCATCTGTCCCTCCCCATATAAATCTTTTGATAGACCTTCAAGCTTGTTAATAATAGCCACCGGCGCTTTAATAAGGAAAAATAAAACGACGGAATACTTTCCAACACCGATTTAGCCAACACCAATCTCCCCCCATAGAAACCATACGGGCCTTCCATAAAGAAAGCCGTTTTTTAAAAACTTGAACCACCGGCTCCCAGCTACTAATACGAGACATATTCCCACCCACTTGAATACCCAAGTACCTGAAAAGGTCTCTCCCGACCTACAACCTAACCAGGTAGCTTTCTCCCGAACCACATCCACGTCTTTTCCAATACAAAACAGAGTGGATTTATTGATATTAATCCTCAAACCTGAACATAAATGAAAAATCCGCAAAATCCGTCTAAGGGAATTAAAATTAAACATCGACCACTCACCCATGACCATAACATCGTCCGCATATAACAAGTGAGACAAGACCAGACCGTCATTTGGGAGCCGCACCCCTCAAAAGAGCCAATATCACCCTCCTAATAATATTAGAGAAAGCTTCCATAACGACAATAAACAAGAACGGTGACAAAGGATCACCCTGCCTTATTCCTTTACTACAAGAAAACTCGAACGTAGGAGAGCCATTAACAAGCACAGACGACGCAACAGACGACAGGACCCTATAAATCCAATCACACCAAACATTCGGGAATCGCATTTGTCTCATAACAGACAACAAAAACTCCCAATTAACGTTGTCGTAGGCCTTCTCGAAGTCTATTTTAAACATAAATAATTCTTCCCCCTTCGCTTAGCCCAAGAAATAACTTCACTAATAATCATAGGGCCATCTAAAATATACCTCCCAGATAAGAACGCCGATTGAGTCTCATGAGTAACCGAATCCATCACCATCTTCAATCTATTAGCTAAAACTTTTGAAATCACCTTACTTATCACCCCTATCAAATTAATAGGCCGATACTCTCCCAACCCCACCGGATCATTAACCTTAGGCACCAGAGTAATAAAAGAAGACCCCCCCCCCCGATTAATTCTCCCCGTGTCATGAAACTGTTGGAAAATCTTCATAAAATCACCTTCAAACAAGATCTCCTTGCAATCCCTTTCTTCTCAGAGTACTTACCCCCCTTACGTTTAGTAATTTTTCACTCCCAACGTCCCAGGATCAGCATCAACATATACCCCATTAAGATGAGGTAAGTTTGATCCTACATCATTATTAGGCTCGGTATGGAGCATGGTGTCACTATCTCCAGAATTGTTCCTCCCATCGTCTCTAATATCAAGTTGTTCAACCTGCAACTCATCCTCCTCTAAATCAACAATACAGTCCGGCACCCAATCCCCCAAATCCTCTTCCACCTGAACAGCATAAGAACTGTCTTTCCACGACACTTTGCAACCCCCCCTAATACGACTAGAACTCTTAGGAATAATCCCCACACAAGCAAAGGATATATCCCCTTCTTCTGGAAATTGAGCCGATTGTACGACCTCCCTTAACAATCCCGCAATATTATCAAAAGTGTTCGGCTCAGCAATGTGAATCGGCACTCCGAAAATCTTGATCCAAGCAACCCTTTCTACCACAAGAGCTTGTCCAGACCAAAGTTCAACAGACTTAAACCAACCGTCCCACAGTTCTCTCAATCCCAAGAAACTCTCCTTCTCCTTACAACTATCGAAACTCAACAACACACATAAACCCCCCAAATACTTGATAGAATATCGACCCTTATAAACTTCCTTGATCAAACTCTTTAATGAAGTAAGAACACCAAACGTACTAACCTTTACCACAATACCAGTATCATAAAACTCTTCAAACTGATTACCTTCAGACTCCACCACTAGTTCAGGGATTGTTACCTCCACCTCCTTATTAAGCAAAGAATCTTTGAATGATCTACGCTCTGATACACCATTCGGAACCTTATCCACATGCATAGTCTCCACGCCAGTTTCCACCTCCATTGTATTATTATTGTCTTGTTCTTGTACCGGCTTCCAAACCTTTTCCCCATGCACTGTTCAATCAATATCCTTCCCCTTATTGTTAGGCACTTTCTGCCCATCCACGAACCTCGCCTGAACAATAAATAGTTTATAACTACCAATCTAGACGTCTTTAAGGCTTTCTGCTAGATCTGATCGGTTCCGAACCACCTTGAACGTAGCAAAGCCAAACCTTTTTCCCAAACGATCATACTTCCGTGCTATATAAGTACCTTGAATATCTCCATATCTCTTCAATACCTCCATCAAGTCCGCTGAAGAACACTTTTCCGGGAGATTGGACACGAAAAACTTCACCCCATCGTGTAGATTGTTAGAATTCTGGTTACTAATGCTGTTCTTACCCTTCTTCACCGGAACATCATACCATGTATTAACCCTATATCGATCACGTGCCGTCATGCAGAAAGAAAAAACCTTTTCGCCTCCCAATCGCCTCCCAAGTTTTTCGGATCTAGGGTTTCTATTTAATAACAATTTATTTTAAAATAGGTAACCTACATTGTTTTGTTTTATGTATCTTAAGATTAGAGTTGATGTTTTTAACCTGAAAAAAATTATATGAGTCGTTTTCAAGATATATAATTTCAATATGTCAATTCGACATGATTGTTATCCCAAAACACATACATCATTTACATATTATACTATAATAATAGACCTTAGGATTTGAATAGTGATTTTTGATTTAGGGCATTTTGTCATTGTATTTATATTGTTAGGTCTAAGTGTGATAACAAAAATATTTCCAGTTCAGTTGGTTAGGGTGCTCTTCTCTTATAAGAGGTGGCTGGGTTCGAGTCCTGCAGCCGTTTTTATTATTTTTGTTTATTGTATGGCCAAGTCTTCAAGTTAAACAATGTTTTTTGTATGTGTGTTGCAATCTGATTGCACCAAATTTTGTTTATGAGAGCATCGTACACGTATAACACCAGCTCATCTCACTGTATCTTTTTCCTATGAGGTCTCAACTCTCTCTCTCTCTAGATTTTCTTATCGCCCCATCCATCACCCATCACCACCGCTAACTTCCGTCACCATCTGGGATCTCACCAAATCTACTACGTCTTGCTTTCTCCCCGCACAAAGGAATCCATACCCTGTCCTCTAACTGTCATGGCAACGTTTGAGGATTTGGCATGAGATTGAGGGGTTTCATCACTCGCCACTTCTCTCGATCGGGTTAACCTGTAAGAACCCTTTTTCTCAGTTTCAAGGTTTTTAAGTTGGGTTTTCGTTACTTTTATCTCTGATTTTGTTTTCTTTGTTGGATTTTGTGAGAATTGAGTAGGCGGTCAGAAGAGACGCGCTGATGACGGTGACGTTGTTGGAAATTTCTCAAGAAAATGCACCCCCACCCCCGTGTTTGAAATTAGGTAGGGTTTTGAGATACAATGGTGTATTTTGAAAGAAAAGGAAAGATGTGGTTGAATGTGTCGAGGCTGGTCAAATTCATTCTCCAATTAGAGGTTAATTCGTCTCAATTTCTCCGCTTTGTTTATCCTTTGAATTATTCATGTTGTTTCTAAAATTTTTATACCTATTGTAGTTTTTGTGTTGGAGAGGGGTTATATGTTTTGTTGTGTTTGGTTTGGTTTTTTGCAGATTTTGGGAATAGGTATGGTCGTATGGATACTCTAGACACATGCATTCATTGCTGGAGAGGTAAGAACTTTTATGTACTTTTATCAAACATTTGAGTAGGCTCATATTGTGCTCAGTTATATATAGTCTTGTTGTGTTTTGTTGAGGGCCTGCAACAGTTTTTTGAGGAATATAATATTAAGTTGGCGAAGTTATGTAGGTTGTTTGGGTAAACTAACCGATAAGGATCGTAAGTCGCCAAAAATCCTCCACAAGTGACTTGAAGTCTAAAGCTACGTAATTTGACCACATATGATGTATGTTGCACATCAAATTTGCAAATTTGGTTTGATGCTTTTGTTTTTCTTTTCGTTTAGATATGGCTAAAAGAAATCTATTTATAAAGCCGAGATTTCAAATTTTGGAGGTAAGGTACCTATTGCCTTGACGTATACAGTTACCATATCTTTTTGTCTTTTAAATCAGTTAAAAAAAGGTCTTGGATCTAAGAGTATAGATTTAAATTTATGAAAGTTCATATCGTGGATATTTATCGTCTTCAATTTATATCTTCCATCCACCTGTTAACATTTGTACAGCTTGAAAAACAGATTCAACAAGACGATGCGCGTTACATTTGTGGAACTTGAAAAACAGATTCAACAAAACGCGCAGCGCACGTCGTCATGTCGGAATTATTTATCACTCATTACATAATAAAGAAAACAAACACATTTGTTATATAAAAAAGGTTTCTAACATAACTGTAAAGAAACATAAGTCAAATAAACGCGTGTCTTTTTCTAGACGACCGTCTGAGGTAGGCGCTTTCACCGTCCAATGTGCCAATTGTTTGAAGTGGAGATTAATCCCAGATCAAGAGAAATATTAGGTGATTCGGGAACATATTACTGAACAACCGTTTACATGTGAAAACAACCCATCAATGGAATCGGGATGTTTCATGTGATGATCCAACTGATCTCGAGCAAGATGGGACCCGAATATGGGCTATCGATAAACCCAGCATTACGCAACCACCGCCAGGGTGGAAGAGGATTTTGAGGCTAAGATGTGAAGGAAGCTCTAAATTCGCTGACGTCTATGAATCTCTTTTCAATTTCTTAAAAATCCATTTTGTGATATATCCTTATTAGTGATATGTTTTCAGCTACAATATCGTGTCTTTTCTGATTTGGGTAAATGTTGATCAAGAGATTTCCAATTTACATGTTGGTTTTAGTGTCTTTTCCATCAGATGGTTTGTTGTTTGCTGTTGTTGACTGCTTATTTTCAAAAGTTATTGCGTTGATAAATACGGCATGTTATCGTAACGTTAGCACTCTTTGTTTTAATTCTTTTGTCCATGTTTGTTGTCTTTTATTTCTCTCAGCATGTTTTTTTGTTGCAGGTTTGTTTATAGGCTTATTTGGCGTAACTTTGTGGTTCTATGCAGGTGCCTTTTTTCTTTATTTGTTGTTTTTATAGCTTAAATTTATAGTTTCTTGATATGTTTTATTTCAGTCTTGCAGGTACATATGCAAGTTGAGTTATTACAGTTAATGTCAAGAAAATCCAAAAAATGCCCTTCTAATGTTGAAACCAAGTAAAGTTGGTTGTGTGTGGAGTTTTGGTGGTATGTTTGACTTTGACCATTACCATGGTGGTCATCACCAGAAGCTGTTGTTAGATGGGAGCCATAAGAACAAAAGTCTACCAAGTGAGTTTAGTAGTTCATTTTATGTTGGTTATCTTTACTTAATTTGTATTAATTTGGTGAACATGCATTTTTTTTAAAATTTGTTTGATTGTTGAGGGTCAAACTTATTGATTTACAAACTCATGTTTATAAGTATGGGTAGGGTGTTTTTTTTAGGAATTATTGATAATGTAACTGATTTTTATGGGTAGTTTTAAAGATAAATGTTAGTGCTCAATTTGTATAAAAAATGTTGGATAACTATGGAATTGAAAAGGTCATACGTTGACCTGAAGTCAAACTGAATGTTGGGATTTATTGGTTTCTAATTTTTTAGGAGTTGAGCATGAAAGGGGCCAAGTGAAAATGTTGACATTTGATGAACAACTTAGAAGCATTTATGTAAGTACAATGCTCTACTTTTAGTTAAGGGTGTGAATTATAATTGGGTTTAGTCAACGGTTGGCGATGAACACGCGAACACGTTTAGCGAAACGGTCGCGTTCATGTCAACCCAACAGGTTCAGGGGTGGACCCGTTTAACCCGTCTGTTAGATTGTTACAAATGTGTTTGTGTAATAAGTTAACCTATTTGGGAATTTGTTATGCCAAATTTAATAGTTTCAAAATTAGCTTGCATAATTTACAAATAGTGGCGCAGTTTGTTACATGAGTGTTGATTATAAAAATCATCTAACCTCTATTTACCTTGTGTTTCACAAGTTTGTTACATGTGTGTTGATTATAAAAAATTAAAAATCATCTAACCTCTAACCCTGTTTTTAATTATGTTTGATGGTAAATTGTTGCTTTCAGTATGACAGTATGCAAAGGGCTTGGACTAAACATGTGTATGTGCTGTTTGATAAAATGTTTGAGAGAAATGAATGGTTTGGGAATTGTTGACTGGATTGGTTGACTTTTAGTTTGGTCAAAAGGGTATTGTTCAAGATCTGTTTTATGACTAAAAAGATTTGAGTTGACCATTAAAAGTCAAAATTTTTGGTGTTGAGGGGATGGTATGTTTAGAAGGGTGAAGGCTGATAGATATCAGATTGTTTGAGGTTTTCAATGGCTGCAAAGTATTTGCATTCACTGGCGGATGAAAATCCGGATTTGCAGAAGCAAATTGGATGCGTGAAAGGCGTCTTTCAGATCTTTAACTGCAACCATATTGTTTCCAGAAGGCGTGTGTTCAGCCACAGTTTAAAAGGGAGCGAACAGGTAATCTTAACCTCATCATACTTTTTTGTCTTCATTATTTGGTCATAATTTAAATGAGCCATTGATATCAGTAAAGAAACTAGAACTATGTGTCGTTACCCAAACCAAAAGAAATTGTGTAGTACCTAATTTTGTACTTTTTGCTATATATATTGTTATTGTAGTTTTATAGATGTCTTGATGATCAAATTTATTACATCTTAATTCGCATTACAGTTGAAAGATTACAGCTGAAGATTATATAAACGGACTATATATGGTACTTCAAAATCAACTAATCAAGTAAGGCATTGTCCATGTCTGATCAAAACTCTCTTTATAAACAAGTTGGTGTGTATGTGTATGCATGTGCATGTAATGGATATTAAGTACGTATATGAATACATTGATCTTTTACTGGTTGAAATTATTGAATTACCACCTGTGAAGGTCACAAGTCCATGTGACAAACTAATAATATTGTTGTAAATATGGTAATTGATGCTGCTGGATATGCCTGAGTTTGTGAGATAAGTAAAGGTGATCAAGTAATTTGAGGCTGTTGAGATTGCATGCTATGTTTGCAATGGTAAATATATAGGCTGAAATATTTATTTGTGGTTGTTAAGATCATCCAAGTATATTTGCTATGGCAAATATGTAGGTTAGTATGTTCCGTGGGATTTAAAGCGCAACGTATTTCCAAATCGGATTGATGCCGGCGCAACGCGCGGCGATTAAAAACACTAGTTAAAAATAATAATGCAAATCTAGCATTCAATAAACCGAAAGTAGGCATTGTCATGGTTAAGCGCCACGAACTTAATTCATTTACAAAATTCAATGCCTTAATGCCTTATCATGTTTTATCACGAGTTACAGGGAAAACAAATTTTAAAAATAACTTAGAGAACACAACATTATTTGATCAACTTTATTAAGGGGTTGTTTGATTGATTAAGTGTTAAATCATTAAGAGGTTAATGGTTTAAAAGACTCTGAATGATTAAGTGTTGAATGGTTCAGCTATGCATCAAGTCTGAATGGTTCAACTCTTAACCATTCCATTCAGAGTTTTTTAGGTTGAAACAAACAGTCTGAATGCTGAACCATTTAGAGCTAAATGGTTCAGAGCCTCATTTAGAGGCTACCAAACAGACCCTAAATCAACCGTATTCGACAATCCGACTTGAAACATTAAACATCAAAATATATGACTGGATATTATCATGATCTTTAGGTGTTCAGTCGTAGATGTTTCCAGTTTTAAATTTCTTTCGGTGGAAACCGAAAACCAAACTGAATTGAACTTGGTTAGTTCAAAAACGAATTCAAATTTGATTTGATTATTGGTAAGGGTGGTGTAGTGAGTTAGGTGGAATGCTTAATAACGAACTAACTCAGGTTCAATTCCGAATCTTTTGTAACTATGCTTTAGATTAGATACGTCAAAATATATGTTTTCATATGGTTGACACATCATATATCGTCCATCCCACTATAAACAAATATCGCCATCCTAATAAAAATAATACTAACAAAAGGGACTAAAACCGAAATACCATCAACACCAAGGGTAGTGTAACCAAACATCCCCACAAACAAAACACTAATAATAATAATAATCTCAAAAAAATTACGAGGGTTTCCTTTTTCTGTACCTCCATTTCCGTTTCTGTACCCACATTTGGCTCATCGAAAACAATCGATCTGTTGATTATATGTATATAATTCTGAACAAGATGAGTACAGATCTAGCTACCAACACCCATGGAAACCTTGACGAACAGATTGCACAGCTCATGGAGTGCAAGCCTTAACCGAGCCTGAGGTTACCAATCTTTTTATTTACGTGTTGGGTTATTATTATTATTCTCAATTTGGGGTTAGAAAAGGTGTTTAATTTACGGTTTTCTGTTACGGGTTTTTGAGCATTTTTGTTTTAGATTTGTTTGTGTGATGGATCTGGGATTTTATGTTATTAGGGCACTTAGGGTTCTGCAAGACGACTGCTTGTTTTGTCATGTTAATTGGGTAATATTAAATGAATTATTAGAGTAATTTTTTTGTGGGTATTTTTTATTTATGAGAGTAATGGTTAAATAAGTTGAGTTTTTGTGTTGTGGTTTGTTATATATGATATGTTTGTTTTATACTAGGATAACATGGATCAGTGGCGAAGCTTGACCCGAAACTTCGGGGGTCGGAAAACCACTAGTTTCGGGGGGGTTGAAACCGTATATACCAAAAATTTCTATATGAATACTATATAATCGGAAGTTTTGAGCGAAAATTCGGGGGGGGGGGGGGGTCCCGCCCCTTAAGAGTTGCGCCACTGACATGGATAGTGTCTTGGACATATATTCTTGATCGATCATTCGATCGTATTTTGAGTAGTTGTTAATGGGTTTTACTTATCCTTTGCTTTTCTGTTTTGTGGTATTGAAAAACAAATTAGATACCGTAATTAAAGAACCCACAAGCTTAGCATGTACACCGTGTTGAAGTTTTAAACTTGGTCATAGTGTTGCAAACTTCGTGAGCTTTTTTCGAGCTACTTGAGCTCATTTAGGTCAAGCTTTTATTGTGTTCGGGCATAAAAGTTAACTTGAAATATAATGAGCTGAGGTTAGCTTATATGGGCACGGCTTGAGTGTTAATCGAGCTGTTCAAGCCTTAGCGAGTTAAGCTATAAGTATGTATATAGATAATTGTATATAAGGTCGAATTTCCAAAGAGTATCATTGTAACATTTTATAATATATAGACTTTTTTGAGAAGGTTTTGGACTTATCTTCATGTTTTGATGTAATTTCTATGAAGTGAGTGTTACTGATATAATGTTTAGTTGTTTACGTACCTGTGAATTAAGTCTGAACATCAGAAATAGTTTTTATACAAGTATTTGAGCTTTTCAAGTTGCGCTTGAGCCGATCTTGAATTTTCAAGCCAAGCGTGGACTTGTAGCATGAAGGCTCATTGAGCCGAGCATGAGCTCTGTTGAGCTTTAGCCTCGGGCTCGACTCGTTTGCATCTTTCAAGAACTAGGGTCAATATTACTGTGTTACTGTAACTTAATAAGAAATAAAGATATTCATGTAAATATAACTTAATAAGAAATAAAGATATTCATGTAAATATGTTCTTTGCTATGCGAACTTAACTGAATTCTGCAAAGTAAACAAACAACCGGCTGCAAATATTTGAATAGGGAGTGTAAAGATTTGCTGTTATGGAGTTTAATTGTTGTGGTTTTTTTAAGAAGCATTAGTGTTAAATTACTTGCTATCTGTTGATGTAGGTTAAGACATTATGTGAGAAGGCAAAAGAGATACTTATGGGCGGAAAGCAATGTTCAGGTATGAGTTAGTTTTTTCTTTATTTCTGTGTTTTGAAAACTCTACTAAGTACTTCATACCCAATTATATACTTGGTTTTAAAAAGCGCGAAGTGCACAAAAGCAACAAGGTCTAAAACCAAGGCGCAAGGCGCAAAAACGGTGGGCTTTTCGTAAGCGAGGCGCAAGACGAATATATATATTTTTTTTACATATGTTATAGGTTTTTAGCATCATTTGCCCAAAATATAGATACAAATAAGGTTTGTATATGATTTAACTTATATGTACAACATTTTTAGCTACATGTATAACAATTTTAGCACAAAAACACTCCGCGTACGAAAAGCGCGCTTTTATTGCTAGAAAATTGCGCTTTTTTTGCTAGAAAATTGCACTTTTCTTGCGTTTTTTGTACGATGCCTCGCCTAGTGTTTCATAAGGATCACCGATTGGCGCCTAGATGCGCTTCGCGCTTAAACGCGCCTCGAGCGCACTTTTTAAAACCAAGATTATATATTCTTCAATACAGATCCAAATCTATATATCACCTTGTAGCTCTAGGCAGATAATACAAAATATCCAAGATTTTGATGAATATATGAAAAAATCTGTTGTTATTTTTCATTTTCTTGATGTTGTTTTGCAGCCCGTAAAAAGCCCTGTGACAATATGTGGTGACATTCATGGGCAGTTTCATGATCTTGCTGAACTTTTTCGTTATAGGAGGGAAGGTTATTTAATTGCACCTCATATGGTTTTATGTGTTTCTTTTACGGTTATACAATTTCACTTCACTATGTTTCATCTTCAATGGCAGTGCCCAGATACCAATTACTTGTTTATGGGGGACTATGTGGATCGAGGATATTATTCTGTCGAAACTGTCACGGTAAGTATAAACTGAAATGTGTTGTTCTCATGTAATGTTGCATTTATTGTGGGACACAGGGTAGTACTATGTTGAGGTTAGCAAGAACAGTAGTTGATATGATGGGAAAAGGGAGCTTATTCTGGTACCGAAATTGATTACAAGACAATTTTAGTATCAACTTTTTTTACAAGCTTTCGTGATTATTTGTTCAAAAAATGTCATGAAGTTGATGAAAATTATTTTGTTAACTTCTCTTTTCTTCAGCTCTTGGTGGCTCTGAAAGTGAGGTATCCTCAGCGAATTACGATTCTAAGAGGCAATCATGAAAGTCGTCAGGTATTTAACTTAAATATGTCGATTCGGATCACGTGATTTTAGGTACAAGTTGGATCGACACAAAACACTTTTTATAAAACATTTAACTTGTACATAATTAGTGCACTGAATGATTTGAGAGGTTTTACACGATTCAAATACAATTTTTTTTTTTGAAACGTACACTTTAGGAAACTTTCAACCCAACTGAGGTGCACTAATTTTGACCCATTATCCGTAGATATATATAATGTACATCTCTTCATATAAGATCCAAACAGAGACTGCATATGCTAGTCATTTCAGTTGAAATTATATCTTGTGATTCAAGTTACCTGCATTATATTAGATTAGTCTTACCTTCATAACTAAATGTTATGTTTGGATACAGATCACTCAAGTCTATGGGTTTTATGATGAATGCCTTCGAAAGTGAGTTTCTTGCACCCTGAAATAACTCATTGACCAAACTACGCTAAGCTACTAGCATCAAGGTTGCAAAAGGCGCTAGGCAGGCGGTGAGGTCCAGCCTAGGGACTAGTCGGGACTAGGCGAAAATTAGGCTGAATTAGGCGTTCTGGTATTTTATACGTATTTTATATATATATACACAAATTTAGGTGTTTTTTGAAATATTTTTAGATATATACACATAATACTTAGATATATCACATAATACTAAGAAATACCTAGAAATACTTAGAAATTTTATAAAAAAATAAAAAAAAATAAAAAATACCACCGCCTAGGCTCCGCCTAACTGCCGCCTAAAGGCCAAAACGCCCAGGAATCCGACTAGGGCTAAATTCCTAGTTTTGGTACCGCCTAGCGCCTAGGCGCCGCCTAGGCCGCCTTCTGCACACTGACTAGCACTATAAATGGATTTTGCGTTAACTTCTTTTTTATTTACTATTCTGTTGTATGCAACTCGAA
>JAUTDX010003833.1:0-45146 GCA_030844895.1 Ambrosia x helenae | reverse complement strand
CTTGGAAAATAAGAAGAAAAACCGTGTGAATCTTGATTAGTGATCAATGATGACCAAGCAGTACTTCTTCTTACCAGAGGCTCTTAATTTTTACTGGGCGCAAATAAGTCCATATGGAGTAGTTGAAGACATCCAGTTGTTTTTGATTCTTTAATAGACTTATAAGAGGGACTTATGTTGTTTTTTCCTTTCGACAGGACACACAATGTTCTTACACTGCTATTCCTTCAAGGGGTAGACCTCTGACCAAGCCCATTTTTGTGACTTTATTTATGGTTTTAAAGTTCACATGGCCAAGTCTCCTATGCCAAAGGTCTGTTTCAGAAGTTGATGCCTTTGAGAAGAAATATGCAGTGTTGTTCATACTTTTTCGTTTTCAATGTCCACCGCATAGACATTGCAACATCTTTTGGCAATCAGCAAAGTATGATCTTCTATTATCTTCTCTATCACTTTTGGCCTTCTGGTGATATAATCTTTGCAAGTAGTTTTGGTGAAAAGGAAGAATATCTTTATCACACATTTGAGAGACACTCAGCAAGTTGTACTCCAAATTTGCAACCAGATTGACCTAGTCAAACTGTACTTTACCAGAGGATACATTGCCATATCTAGCACATATCCCTTGGAATCGTTCCAAAGGACACATATGCTTCTCCTTGTCTTATGAAATTGTTGATCAAGTACCTGCATCATGTCATGTGCATTGAGCCTCCACTATCAATGTACCAAATGTTGTTTAGACCTATAGAGACCCTCTGCACTAGAGGTAAATTAGTTAGTTTTAGGAACCCAAGCATTTGGCTTTGGGTTTACTCTTGAGAACAGGAAGAGTAACAGTTTGTTTTGGACCATTTTTAGAAATCCATGTCTTTTTTGCATTGGATTTGTTTTTTAGAACAATGGTGGAATCTTGTTGAGGCCCACCATCAACTTTGGTCATCAGAAGTTTAACCATATTTATCAAATCTTTTACCTTAGATGTTTGTGAAACTGCTCCTCAGCAGTTTGTGAAAAGCTGAAGGTTTGGGTCTAACTTCTGAGAAAAAATTTTGAGAAAAAGGCTGTGGTTGAGATTTAGTTTTTTTTCTGAGAAAAGGTTTTACTTGGTTGTTGTTTGATGAGATAGGAAAGTGTTTTCAAAATCTAGTTTGATTTGTTTACCCACAACCAGCTTTAAAATTTTCTTATTGTACTGATTTCCGTTTCGATATCTGCAGAATTATGTCATGTGATTAAACAGACCACATACTTCACATGGTTTTGCCTTTCGTTCATTGTTAAATGGTCAAGAGTTTTGGAAGGCAAAGTACTGACAATTTCAGTATTTTGATTAAGACATAAGCAGTTTTCAGGGTCTCAACTCCTGATGTAGATGAAACTACCGATGACTTAATGTCAGCGGATTTAACTTCTGCAGGACTTTCTTTTTCATTTTTAAAAAAGTTTTGATGAAAAGATGTGTAGACTTTCATATCAGAAGTTTGAACTATTTTACTCCCATCATCAGCAGTTTGGGAGTAAAATCAGTTGGTGATTCTGTGTGGTTGTACCCTATGCCAAACTTAACATTTGATGCAGTTTGTTTGTTTAAGCAGTATTTGGTAACCTCTACATACTCAACAAATTTTCCCAGTCAACCTTGGTGTCAGCAAGATGGTTTCTGACATTACCTTGGTTTTCTATCATCCTTTTATTTGTGCCTGGGTTTTCAATAGCATTATTTGTTAATTTAGAAATTTCTTTTGTCTTCCAAGCAAGTTTTCTTTCTAAATCACATTTCATTTGAGTGTATTTTCTTTCCGACTCATTGGCTTTGCCTTGTAGATGCACATTGGTCTCTCCTATTAAAGCAGAAGATTCTTTGCATGATTTTAAGCAAAGTTTTAAAAGAGACTATTTTGATACCTGATATAAGGCAGAATTAGAGGAGCATCCTCAAAAGCCATTAAGGCAAAATTCTTTCTGCCATTATCAGGTTATCCCCAGTTGACGTCAAAGACTTTGTTGTCTACATCTGGACTGCGTTCAAATGTGTCATAGGGAAGACTGCTCCAATAAACATACCCTGAAGTAAACAGACTTTGTTGAGAGGGTTGTTGAAGTTGTGGAGGTTGAGCAGCAGGAGTGGAAGGCATCTGTTGTTGGCCCTATTGTTGAGCAAGCATCTGTACATATTGTATTTGAGGCACATATTGGATTTGTGGAGCTTCTGCCTTTACAAAATGTGCATTTCCCAAGTGTTCCTAAATTCCTATTGTAATTGGAGCATTATTGATTTCCAGACTATGGTTGGTTAAAGCTAGAGCTTCTACACTCTCTAGCAAAGTGTGCCAACTTCTGACACTTGTGACCTCTTAGTTTTGATTTGTCAAAACCAACTTTTGTTGAGTTGTTCAGTCCTGAAAATTTTCTACCTGACCTTTTATAAAATTTATTTGTTTTTTATACTTAACATGGCCGGTTGGTGTAGTATGTCTATCTCTTCTAAGTCATCACTACTGAAATTTTATAAGTCATCCATTATAAAACACATGTTATCAGTAGTTTGACTGTTTTCTTCATTTACATAAGTTGTATATGATCTTTCTGATGAGATCCTAGCAGTTATGTCAATGTGATCAAAAGTTCCAAAATCATTAGAACAAGATGGTGAGTCTTGTCCCAATAGTGTTGTACTACCTGGAATATAGTCATCAGCAGTTTTTCCAAAATTTTGTAACGTTTTCTTTTGATTGATTTATGTCTCAAAAGTGAGTAATCTCCCATGTAATTTTGTGGGTGAAAGGGAGTCAAAATCTGGTCCTGACTTGAGAACTATAGAATAAGTTTTCCCATTTTTCTGGTAAAGGCCTTAAAAAAGTATGAAGTATGGATGAGTTTGTGTAGGTCTGACCATTTATTTTTAACTCAGATATTAAAGAAGAAAATCTTTCAAACTGTTGCGTCAAAGTTTATCCACTAGCATGAGTAAAAGTTTCAGATTGTTGAGCAAGAATTTCACTGGTGTTGGCAAACACCTCATCAGTTCCTCCAAACTGATCTTTAGTGCAATCCCACAGCTCATTGGCACTTTCACAATGTAAAAGCCCAGCATATATTTTGTTTGGGAGAGCCGTTGCCAACATTGAGAATGTCTTAGCATCTAGCTAAAGTTTAGGAAATCTTCAATCAGTGTAGTATTTTGGTTCTTTTGGTCTTTCTACTTTAGTTTCTGGATCTGTTTATTCTGTTTATGGGGTCCATACATGACAGATATCCAACAGCCAATGTTTGTCTGTGACAAAGTATGTGCCAACCTTCTTTGCCAGATATTGTATTCATTTCTGACCAGCATAGGAGGTTTACTGGCAGATCCAGTATTATAAGGATCCATTTTTAAGAAGATTGATTTGTCAGATGAACCAGAGCGCTGATACCAGTTGTTGGATCAGTTTCTGTTTAATAGTTTCTTATTAAGAACACCAGTGTTAAGATTTATCAAAGTAATAAGCACAACGGAATAAGTATAAGTGTTCTAAGTTAAAGTTTTACTTTTAACAGTAGTTATTACTCCCCTCAATTATTCAACTATAGTAGTAAATGAGGGAATCAAACAGATAATGAATATAACAGAGTAAATGCCTCAGATTATTCTCAATACATTAGAAAAGATTAACACACAAGGATGTCTAAATAGTGGAAAGACCCATCTATTTATAGACTGATCAATACGTACAACTGAAGTTTTCAAAAGATTATAATAACACTACAACAGGCTGTAGTATTGGAACTTGTACAAAAAGCTATTAAAACTAATATAATAATAAACTACTGAAGTTAAGGTCGGTGGGAAACTTCTATCAGAACTGCTGATGAGTGACAAACTTCTGATGAGTAAACCATCAGAAGTTTGGTCTTTAGTGGTTCTTCTTCAGAATTTCGGAACATTACTCTTCAGCACTTGTATCAGCTTCTTCAGGACTTTGTCTTCTTCTTCTTCTTCAGATTTGTCTGGCTTGTCAATCCTCTTTGACCCAACAAGCCACCAGCGCCACCTGGATGCCTTTGGGGGAGAATGGTAGTTGGTTCACCCGAGAGGCATCTATGTATATATGGCGTGAAATTCCATTTGTTGTGGAAGGTTGGAAGAATGTTTCTAAGCTTGATAGAAACAAGTTATTTGAGCTGAAAACTGGCTTCGAGCTGTTGATCACTTCTGCGGTCCAGAACATAAGAGGAAGTCTGAAATTAACAAAGCCGCCCGCTAAAAACAAGCGAGCACATACCGAGGTGGAACGAGCTCTTTTGACAGTCACTGTCACAAAAAGGTATATATACACACACATATACATAGACGATAATAATTATTTAACTTATTATTTAACTTTTAATGTTAAATAGATCATTGAACGGTATGAAGCATACCGTACTGGAGTTACAGGAAGGCAGGGGACGTTTGATACCCCTCAGAATGAAGAGAATTATGTAAGCATTTATTCACAATCTATTATATATATATACATATATATAATATATATTATATATATATATGTAATTCTATTAATGACTTTTGTGAAACACATCATAGGTTAAAGTCACAGTTTGAGTCTCAACATCAACGGTTCGCCGAAGAAGAAGAAGAAGGAGGAGGAAGCAGCTCCCAACGGTTGGATAAGGTGGTATATATTTGTGTATGTACGTGTTTAGTTTCATGTTATGCGATTGTTTGTTGGATTTAAAGTAGGTTAAAACTAATATTATTTGGGGTGTTTGAAGGTTGGTATATTTGAAGAAGTGTTGGGCAGACGTCGCGGAGATGTTCGCAAGATTGGGCCTATGTCTTGTCCGAGAGAAAGCTTCCATATCTTAGGCCAACGCAACCGCAAATAATAGAGGATTGTCTTTGTAATTTAAATGTTAATATTTGACCCGTTTGGTATAAATATGTTTAGTAAGTGGAATATTTGACCAATTTGGTATATATTTGTAGTTTATTTGTTGGTAGTTGACTCATTTAGTATAAATATGTTTAGTAAATAGGATATTTGAACCATTTGGTATATACTTGTAGTTTATTTGTTGATAGTTGACCCATTTGGTATAAATATATTTATTAAATAGGATATTTGACCCATTTGGTGTATTTTTATAGTTTAAATGTTGATAGTTGACCCATTTGGTATATGTTTGTAGTTTTGACCCATTTGGTGTATATATGTTTGCTAAATGTTAATATTTAACCTGTTTGGTATAAATATGTTTAGTAAATAGGATATTTTACCCATTTGGTATATATTTGTAGTTTATTTGTGGATAGTTGACCCATTTAGTATAAATATGTTTAGTAAATAGAATATTTGACCAATTTGGTATATATTTGTAGTTTATATGTTAATAGTTGACCCATTTGGTATATATCTGTAGTTTGACACATTTGGTGTATGTTTGCTAAATGTTAATATTTGACCCGTTTAGTGTAAATATGTTTAGTAAATAGGATATTTGACCAATTCGGTATAAATTTATTTGTAGGAACAAATTAATGTGATGATGGCGAATCCTCAATTCCAAGCGCAATTGCTCCAAATGTGTAGTCAATTCTTCCAATCACAAAACTTTGTAAATCAAGGCGGTAGGGGCAATAGTGGTGATCATGACGACGACGAAGACGAAGATGTTTAGGGGTTTTAGTAAGAATGGTACAATTTATAATGTTTATGCTTGAATGTAAACATTGGTATGTTTGTTTAGTTTTGTTGGTATGTTTAGGACGAATGTTGGTTAAAGTTGGTATGTTTATATATATGTAAATGTTGGTATGTTTAGTTAATTAGTTTTGTTATTATTTTGCTTGATTGTGCATTTGTGGAGAAAGGGAGGAGGGAAGAAAAAAAAAAGAACTTTAGCGGCGACAAGTCGCCGCTAAAGGTCTTGCCCAGATTGCACTGATTTTTTCCACGTGGCAAAAAAATGATTAAAAAAAGAATGCCACGTGGAAATAGACCATTAGCGGTGCCTCTTTAGCGGACACAAGGGGCCTTAGGCACGATTTTATAGCGACCAAAGCTTTAACGGCGACAGTCGCCGCTAAAGCCACTGTCAAAGCTTTAGTGGCGACTTTGGTCGCCGCTAAAGGTCGCTTCCCTTGTAGTGTGAGTCCTGGAGAGAGTCTTGTAAAACTTACTCTCTATCTCTTTCCCTTCAATCCGCATCTTTCGTTTCTTTAGGACCCAATTTCAACATTTTCTATATCTCAAGTCATAAAAATTACTAGCAGTTAAAAAATCTTCAAAAAGGGACGACTCGTAAATCGGAGAAATGTGTGGATTTAAAATCAAAGTTCGTTGACCTGAGATGTACAATGTTTCAAGTATAGTAGGCACAAAGGTTGGTCTTGGTGAGCGATTGACTTAACCATTAGAGTATTGTCTTAATTAGGTTTCGTGGTTTCGAAGAGGGGAAGTATTGAGAGGAGAGATAGAGATGAAGAGAGGTCAGGTGAAAGAGCAGGATATGGCCAAAAAAACTGATGCAGTTGTGTTGAAGGTTTTAAAGTAGTAGAAAATGTTTTTTTTGATGTGGAAGATGGTTCGGTTGAACAGCAAAAAGGCGAGGATGGAAAGGGTACATTTGTTATTTGTGTGAAGAATATATGTTTCATAATATAAAGATGGGATTGATTCACGGTGGTTCGGTGATTCCAGTGGCTCTTGATGGAAGGTCAATAATTGAGAAAATTTCAGATAGAATGTCCTACCCCATTTCCAAAAGAAGTGATTTGGTTGAATTATGACTTAAATGGAATCCACCATATTAATTTGACAGCTCATATGCATGGTGCATCAATTGAAACATATGCGGAAACTCACATGACAAAAGACCGCAGGGCCGTAGGCAAAAAAAGACCGAGCGAACAAGTGTCTGGGAATCCCAAATAAAATAGAAAAAAGGTGTCATACCGTCAAATTCCACTTGTAGTGTTTTACCGCGAGACACGTGACATACCAGGATCCAAGTCAACTGTGACAATAAACGAAAATTATATGAATTAAATAACATAACCAAACCATGCAGTTTAAAAGTATCAACTCTGTTTACAGCGGAAGCATCATAAGTTTACAAATTTCCCATAAAGTAGTAGAAGACAAATGTTTGAAAGTTCGACAGCATGCATATGACCTAGTCGGCATGAGACCGTGTGCGCCTATCCAACTGCCTGCTACCTTAGCGACATGAGAAAACATGCTAAAAATGTCAACATATAATGTTGGTAAGTTCACAGATTTTACAAAACAGTGTCCATATGTGTGTAAGATCATTCCCGTTACCACTATGTAATATGAACGTTAGCTAGACGTTATGTATGTTACTACTACGATTGAAACCATTGCTCACTGTGTTGTTCCAATACTGTGTACCCTTCGGACTACCGTCATCTCCGGTAGGCCCTGTGTGTATGAGACAATATGTACCTATCTGACTTCCAGCAGACCCGGGTGGGGTTTGTCAGGCCCAATAGATCTATCCACATTTCCCCCCTATATACCCATATTAGTGGTTTCCTTGGGATTTAGATGAGTCACATAGTAAACAAATTATAAACATAGTGTAACATGATCTATACGTATCCAAAGTGTGTAGCATGTTTCTCCCCCATGAGAAAGTGTGTGAAGCGGGGCCGTGAAACTCACCTTAGTTTGCGTCTTCTAATAAAAAAATAACCGACACGAGTTGATAGTCCCAACTACCGGCGACCTTGATTCTTCACTTGTTTTTTGTTATAGAACGTGTTTTTGGCTTAGGATCTAAAAAACGAGAGCAAAAACTACATTCTACAAGTTTGAGGTTGAGAGAGAGCACTTAGGGGCGAGTTAGGGTTGTGAAATGACGAAAATGTTGCAAAGTGTGGTATTTATACCCAGTATTGGTTCGCCCCTACGTGAGGTTGAATCAAACTTTTGTAGCTTGGTTTGACCGTATGTAAACTCATTCGACCTCACTAAGGGTCGAATGAAATTCTTGGGTTATCAATTTTATCATTTGATTCACAATCATCGACCCGACTCAACTGACCCACTTAAGTACGTTAAGTAAATGTTTTTCACTAAGGTAGAGTTATATGTTTGTAAAAGTATTAACCTGAGTTTGCCGGGTGTCACAAAAAGTTAGACTCGGGTACTACTCAAATTCAGTTTAATTTGAATACCGACATAAACAATGCTATTTGTTCAAAAATTTGGAAGAAGAAACATCTTAGTGCTCCATTTAGACCGTTTAGGTAGGTCGTGGTAACAATGCACAAGAACCAGGTTGATGGTCCTTTTGATCCAGATGCCATTTGTCTGAAGGAAAACTCGAGGACGAGTTTTCTTCGAAGACCAGGAGTATGATGCAGGGTGATTATCGTTTAAATGGAAGTTTATCTTTTATTATTATTTGAATTATAATTTTCATGTTTATCTTTTAATTGTTTAGTATATGTAGGGTATCTAGGGTTAATTATTTTTTAGTTTTTGAGTATTGAATATTGTAAAGACACATTTAAGGTCTCTTTGAACCATTCGGTTCCATTTATAGCGTTTGATTAGTCATATAGTCTTTGAGCCATTTGATTGCATACGAAAACTGCATCAGTTGGTATCAGAGCTTTGGTTTTCAAATGGCTCTGCGTGAAGTGAACACCGTTTTTACTCATTGAATCGTCGACCGAGGGCACCGATAAAATCATGTTCGATTTACAAGATCGTAAGATCCAGGAAACGGAGTCAAAGGATGTCGTCTGAGATGAGATCGTTGGGAAAGAAAAGCATCCTGGAATTCTGCAATGGTTACAAGTTTATGGAAAATGACTCGGAGGTTTTTATCCAGGATGAGAACTGTGGGAAGGAGGAGCATCCAGAGAATTGTAGCATTATCTATATGTCACCTCCTTGTTTTGATTAATACTAGGACGATGAATGGTATTCTTGGGTTACCTGTGGTCATTGGAAGTTACTGGGTGATAAATCAGGTTCGAAAATTCGTAATTTTGAAGGGTTAGAATGGTAGAACACGGTAATGTTTTTTGTAATATTCCATCATACCCCTTCTTTGATAAATCAGGTTGTTACCATGTATGTTAGCTCCGTGGGCTGACCAATGTATTTTGAATAAAGAAGCATCCTCGAGTTGGTCAACCGTGCATATCATTCCCACATCAATGGCCTCACCCATTCAGTCGGTCCAAATTAGTTAAAATATTGACTGGTTGTGAAGAATCATTCTTAGGGGATCCCATCACTTTGCCGACAAGTATGGGAGAATCGCTTAGTTACATGAAATTCAAAATTTAAAAATGAAGACAAGATTGAGCTTGCTAAAAATTTTGGTGCACTTGCCGACAATGATGTTAATAGTTTGAATATTAAAAATAACTAGTTTTATACCCGCCGCGCGTTGCCGCGGCGGGGGGCGACCGCATACCCATATTTGACCCGCTGGAAACAGAGCTACAGAACGCAGAACCTACCTTCATTACACGCGTTACAAAACGATGTCATTGAAGTCGCTATGTTATACAACATATACAACAAAGCCCCAAGCCATGACCCGTGCTTCGTCCTAGAGTCGATATGTATTATTTGCCCAGTCAATCACCCTTTAATCTTACTCCGACAAACGTAACACCCAACCAAATACATATGCTATTGACCTGGTCAGGGTAAGATTCGAATAGTTTGGTTGTTGTAAAGTTTGTACATGTAAACAGCTTTTCCATCTTTTATGCTCACATTGCCTAAAAAGAATGAATCCACTTGCTTTTATTATGATTATTATTATATTACCTATCTTCTTTACCTACTTTCCTTCCGTTTTTCAATATTCTTCTTCTGCTACCTTTACTTCTCTACTTTGCCTTACATATATGTTTATGGTTATAACTGCAGGGAAAAAAGTATTTACACATTCATATGTCCAAAGTACACATTCTTTCTTTTAGAAACCCAGAAACAACGTGATTACAAAACCTACAAACATAACACCCAAACACATATCCTATTCCCATTCAAAGACCTAACAATAAAGCCCCATCCACAATACGCCATCGGAACCACAAAGAGAAGTACCTGCAGAGAGCGACGCCTAAGATGGTTGTGGTTGCCTGAATCGGTTCCACAATAAGCACCGATCTATCAGCCTCCCAACCTCCGATTTTAGAGAGAGAAAAGGGGAAAACCATCGGTTATAAGGAAACAACCCAACAAACAGCAACCGGAGTCACCGATCACTAACAGGCAAGCGTCGGTTGTAGAAAAGGAGCTTCGATGCATACAGTGATTGTGTAGGGTCTACAAACGTCACTGCAGATGGTGGATAACGGAAAAAACCGATGACAGGCACAACGTTTCCCAGCAGAAGCAAGAGGGGGGGGGAGGAGCCGGAACTCATCATCGCCTCCCTACAACCGAGAAGGAGAGAGAGAACACAGTGACATAGAAAGAGAGAGGGATGGAGACGGAGGGATTGCAGTGGGAAAAGGAGAGAAAAAATACACGTACAAAACCACGTGTCACAACTCACACGCATTAAAGACTTGTACATGACAGGGACAGTGCTTAATTGTGTTGTATTGAGCGAAACAGTATCCTTGTCTCACAACGAAAGTTGCAATTTAAATATATTTATAATGAAGAATATATTAAAAGATGCACAAGATATGGTTGATTTTGTGGATACATGTAGCACACTTATAGCTCACGTTGAATGAATGGAACAATAGAGAATTTGTTTAATATTGGTGGATTTCCTAAAGATGCGAATTTGTGTCAATTGCATTATTTCAAGCCACTAGAAAATGAAGGTAGTACAAGCCTAAAGTCGGGTGAGATGATCCATGATGTTTAGTTAGAAGGAAAACTCGAGGACGAGTTTTTTTCGAAGATGGGGAGTATGATGTAAGATTATCTCTGTATTCGAATTTTAAAAGTTTATTTATGCTTATCTTTTATTTGTTAGTGTTTATCTCTAAGATTGTTAGGTTTAGTATAAATTAGGATTTATGGGTTTATTGTATTGAAATTTTTGATTGAGTTTTAATTAATAAGAACGTTGTTTTTGGAACCTTTGGTTCGTATTAGAGAGTTTGATCGATTAACTATTTGTTCTTGAGCCGTTTGATTGCATAAGAAACTGCATCAAAAACAAAGTAATTAGATAGTTTTAGCCATTTGTTTTATATATTTAATCTATAAGCTGATCAAAATGAATGAAAGATTGTGCTTGGTTTATTTAGATGAGCATATTTATCTCGAAATTAATAATATGTTAAGAACCACATAATAATGCAAATATGTACCTCGTGAACAAAACACAAAAGTAGTGAGAAAAGTTCAGAATCAATTACATAACCGTCTTATATATCAAGCTAGATTAACAATAACATGGTAAAAGTCCAAATGTGCTATGGACAACTATTGCAAAAAACTCCAACATGTCATCACTTTCTGGAACTTTTGTAGATTAATATATCAAATTCAAAATGAACGAAACTTGTTTTCATTAATAGAACATAAAAAAACACCTTTTTTCATGAAACAAACAGAAAATACAAAACAAAATTAATAAATGTAAAGCATCAAAATACACAGTTGCCTATGCACTGGCTGGTTCACCAGACCAGGTGGGTTCATCATGGGTCCTTGTGAGTTCAACTTCCTTTATTTTCTGTCAACAGAAGTGGCAGAAATATAATAACTAACCGAAAACATGGCATGAATGATACAAGCAATGCCACCAATTGACAAATATCGATGGTGTGAAAGAGTTTTTTTTGATGAAATAGCGTTTTTTCCAAACCTTTTTGTGACTTTGGTTGTTGTCAGACTTCAAATTGAGAAAATGGGACTTCCGCAATCTAAGATTGCGGAAGTGGTTGACACGGCAATGTGACTCAGCAAAAAGCAACGACGATGGAATTGATGAAGCTGACTGTCAATGTGTTTTTGGGACATCCGCAATCTAAGATTGCGGAAGTGGTTGACAAGGCAATATGCTTTTGTCCAACTCATTGTACATGTCATCACCAAAGGCACCAAAACTTTGATAAATACACTAATTCATCAAAAAACTCTGGTGTGAAATGCCACAAGATTTTCTTGAACTTGAATTTGCCCTGACTCCAACTATCAGCATCGAGAATCCCGGTAACGAGTGTGATCCTGGTTCGATCAAGTTTAAAACATCAAGTACAAGTTCTATAATTACGTTTTATTGAAATAGAAGAAGAGGTGGGAGACAAAGTACCATGAATGAACAAGGGAGGCAAAAGCCAAATGTTAATTGTATGAGACAGTCTCGAACTCTTCTACAGAGCGTACACAATGGCAGCCACCAAGTAGGTTTGTGATGGCATGAGCAAATGCTAAGGGAATTGCTGCTGCAAACCCTAGCTTAAATGCTTTGTAACTTGGATCTCTACATTCAACGATCCACACTAAAAAGCCTAACGTAAATCATGTATATGATTTACGCAAATCATGTTCACAAATATGTGTCATATTTGTAATTAATCTGTAATATTTGATTTCCTAGAATAGGCGTTATTGTACTCTATATATTGTAATGTTGTTATTGAATAATATTAGAGATTGAGTCTTTACATGGTATCAGCCTAATTGGCGATCCTACTCCTCTTGTTTCTAGTTCTTCCCTACCAAAACCCTTTTCGTATTCTTTCCGCCGTTTCTTCGACCTTTTCTTTATCACCGTCCAAACCTTTGTTCACCAACATTATTATCCTCAAATCTGCTGCCTACCATTAATTTCCACCCATCCCTTTATTATATATTATCCACTAATTCCTTAAAGCCATAACCTATTAGAATTAATTCCCACCGACTAACCCTTTATTATTCTAGCAACCAAAATTCGATCGCCTCTTCAACCAATCCTTCCTCAACTACAATCGGTCCCCTTCATTCCCTTCTCCACTTGATACCCTTAAAGCTTAACTCTACCAATTACCTAGGCTGGTATCAACAGGTTTCTCTGGTTCTTTCACTCCAATCTTTAATAGGCCATATAGATGGCTCAGTTTCTACCCCTGCCGCCACTATTATTGAAACTGACAAAACCATCCGTAACCCTTCTTATGCGAATTGGCTTCTTAAAGATCAGTCCGTATGTCTCCTGCTTCAGTCCTCTCTCTCTGAAGAAGCCATGTCTGAGATCATTGGTCTCACTAATGCTCGTCAAATATGGCTTGCTTTGGAGACCGCCTATAGCCATCGGTCTACTGATCGAATGCATATTCTGCGCGATAACCTGCGCCTTTTGCAAAAAGGCTCCTCCACTGTGGCAGAATTTGGTCGCAAATTTAAAACTTTATGTGATCAACTTGCTGCCATCGGCCATCCTGTTGCTGAAACTGATAAATGCCACTGGTTTTTATGTGGACTGGGAACCAGTTTTGAGCACTTCTCAACTACTCATCGTGCTCTTGGCACCTCCACTTTTCGTGAGCTTCTAGGAAAAGCGGAAAACCGGGAAACTTTTATGTCTTCTCTTCACGGCCAAACCACACCTCAAGCTGCTTTTGTTGCTCAGCAGTCGCGCTCTGGTAACAATTCTCGTTCCTCTTCAGGTTCCAATTATACTAATCCTATTCGTGGTCGTGGCCGTGGTGCAGGTCGTAGTTGTGGTAAACGACCTCCTCATTGTCAGCTTTGCATGAAGGATGGTCACTATGCCAACACATGTCCAAACCTTGCTCCTTTGCTCAATAAGCGCCCACCCTTGATGCCAATCTTGCTCAAGCCTTTCATGCTCAGTGTCAGGTGACAAATGAATACCCAGATTGGACCGGTGATACAGGTGCGTCGGCCCATATGACCCCTTCTGAAAAGGATCATGTTAACACCTTATGATCCTCCGGTAACGACTTTGTTCGTTTCGGAAATGGTCAAACTCTTCCGGTAACGAATGTCGGGACATCCTCACTTACTCCCACTTTACCGTTGAAAAATGTCCTTGTTGTCCCACGTCTTACCAAACGACTTCTTTCAATTAGTAGACTTACTAATGATTCTCCTGTAGATGTGCTTGTTTCTAACAATTTCTTTCACATTCAGGATCGAAAGACCAAGGAAATTCTCGCAAAAGGGACATGTGAAAACAGGCTTTACATTCTTCGTGAGGGAAATCGTGCTTTTGTTGCTTCTTATTCCGCTTCGCATCTCAAGGCTTCTTTTGAACGGTGGCATGGACGTCTTGGACATGTTTCCTTTGATATTATTTCTAGATTGCATAAACTTGGATCTTTGTTTGTTACTTCTTTATTACCAAAACCAAATGTCTGTTCTCCTTGTCAATTATCTAAATTCATCGCTTGCCTTTTGTTTTAAATAATAAACGTTCTATGCATGCTTTAGATTTAGTTCATTGTGATCTTTGGGGTCCTTCCCCTATTACCTCTAATAATGGTTATTGTTTCTATGCAATCTTCATTGATGATTACTCTCGTTTTACGTGGTTTTATCTACTAAAGCAAAAATTCGATTTTTTTGAAGCTTTGCTTGCTTTCACACCTTTTGTTCCAAAATCAATTGTCTAGGACAATAAAAATTTTCCAGAGTGATGGTGGCACTAAATTCACGAATCATCGCGTTAAAAAATTCTTTACCGACCATGGTATTCACCATCGCCTCTCTTGTCCTCATACTCCTGAACAAAATGGTCGCGCTGATCGCAAACATCGGCATATTACCGAAACCGGCCTTGCGATGCTTTTTAACTCTCATGCTCCTGCAAACTTGTGGGTTGATGCTTTTTCCTCTGCCACGTTCATCATAAATCGTCTTCCCACTCCATTATTAGATTTTAAATTCCTTTTGAAATCTTATATGGACAATCTCCTACATATTCCACTTTTCGTGTCTTTGGGTGTCGTGTTTTTCCCTAACTTTGGGATTTCGTGAAACATAAGTTGTCTCCACGCAGCCCCGAATGCATTTTCATTGGCTATGATGCAAAATATAAAGGTTATCGCTGTCTGGATCCCAAAACACACCGGGTTTATGTCTCGCGTCATGCTCAATTTGATGAGGATACCTATCCCTTTAGTGGACACACCAATCCCGTGGATGAGGCTTCTTTAGTCTTTTCTAATTTTGATGAAAGCCTTCCTTCCATTTCGTTACCCGATCCACCACCCGTCATTGTTGCACCCTCTGCTACTCCTCCTAATATCACGCCTACTGTCCTATGCTCCTTGTGTCCACATGATCACCCTCAAAATTCATCTCATGGTTGTCCCACATCCCAAACCACAACCAATCCCATTAATCCAACCCATTTGTCCCATCCGCCTACAAACCAAAATTCCTTCCACGAACCCACCAGCACACCATACTTCCACTTCAGCCCAATCACCACCTCCGCCCACTTCCTTTCCTTTGCCGGCCCAATCCACCCATTCCACTTCTTCCTTGGCCCACCCAAACCAACCAACCACTGCTCCCCAGTCCGACCCCGAACCCATTGCCGTTCCTCAACCCTCCACCGAACCCAATAACCCGGGATCTCCGATTGCGCAGATGCCATCCCACCATATGAGGACTCGATCGAAAAATGGCATCTTCAAACCGAAATATTATGCTAACTTATGTTTATTTTCAGGTTCTCTACATTATGCTTTGCTTGCAGCTCATGATCCTCGTGGTTACAAGTCCGCTGCTAAACATACTAAGTGGGTCAAGGCTATGGAAGAGGAACTTGCTGCTTTACAATCTAACAACACATGGGTTCATGTTCCTCGTCCTTCGGGTGCAAATATAGTTGGTTCTAAATGGGTTTTCAGGACAAAATACAAGGCAGATGGTTCTATTGATCGTTATAAGGCACGCTTGGTGGCACAGGGTTTTACTCAGGTTCCGGGTTTGGATTTCTCACACACGTTCAGTCCAGTTGTCAAAGCTTCTACTGTTCGAGTTGTTCTCTCTCTTGCCACTATATATGGAGCAACCTACGGGTTTTGTTGATGCTCGTTTCCGAATCACGTATGTCGTCTCCAAAAGGCTCTCTATGGACTCAAAACAAGCGCCTCGAGCTTGGTTTCAGCGACTCAGTCACTTCTTACTTAAAAATGGTTTTGTGTGTAGTCAAGCCGATACCTCGTTATTCATCTTTAAACAAGGCACTGCTGTTGTTTATCTTCTTGTGTATGTTGATGATATAATCATCACTGGCAGTGATTCTTCGCTTATTCAGCACTTTGTTGGTCGTCTACACAAGGAATTCTCTGTTAAAGACTTAGGTGCTCTTGGTTATTTTTTGGGACTTGAGGTTACTCACTCTTCTAATGGTTTTTTTCTCATTCAAACAAAGTATGCACATGATATCTAGGCTCGGGCAGGCCTCTTGGATTCCAAGCCTGTTGACACGCCTGTCGCCACCACGGAAAACTTTCTTTCCAAGGGTGTTGCGTTTCATGATCCTACTTTGTATAGGCCCTTGGTTGGGGCGCTTCAGTATCTCACTATCACTCGGCCGGATCTCTCATATGCCGTTAATCAAGCCAGTCAACACTTACAGCCCCTACTGTGTCTCATTTTCAGTCTGTTAAACGCATTCTTCGTTATGTTAAAGGATCAATTTCCTTTGGTTTAACTTTCTCAAGACCTACTACTACTACTTTAGTTGGCTATTCTGATGCAGACTGGGCCAGATGCATAGAGACCCGTCGATCCACTTATGGTTATTCGATTTATTTGGGTGGTAATCTTGTTTCATGGAGCGCAAAGAAACAACCGACAGTTTCTCGCTCTAGTTGTGAATCTGAGTACCGTGCTATGGCCAACACAGCCGCTGAAATTATTTGGCTTACGCATCTTCTTCGAGAGCTTCATGCGCTACCTATGGTCGTCCCACCTTGCTATGTGATAACAAAAGCGCTATATTTCTCAGTCAAAATCCAGTTTCTCATAAACGAGCGAAGCATATAGATATTGATTATCATTTTGTTCGTGAACTTGTGTCGTCTGGTCGCCTTCATACCAAGTTCGTTCCATCCAATCTCCAGGTTGCAGACATTTTTACCAAAAGCCTTCCTCGTCCTCTTTTTGAAAAATTTCATGGCATGCTACGTATTGGTCCGCCACCAGTTCGATTGACGGGGGGTAAAAGCCTAACGTAAATCATGTATATGATTTACGCAAATCATGCTCACAAATATGTGTCATAATTGTAATTAATATGTAATATTTGATTTCCTAGAATAGGCGTTATTAAACTCTATATATTGTAATGTTGTTATTGAATAATATGAGAGATTGAGTCTTTACACACACCATTAAACTTTGCACCTGTAAATTCCATAAAACGTATTGATTAAAACTTTTATTTGGAGAGGTGGTAAATAGACGGATTGAGGTTTAATAACATATATTGTAACCCAAGGCATTATAGCCTAGTGGTATCTTGGTGGTGGGATAAGACTTAGGGGCCATATGGTCCTGGGTTCGAATCTCACAAAGGGGGTTTTCTCATAATTATGAGTTTCCTCCTGAATTGGTGACTGGTGGTTGGATGGAATATGATCGCGTGGCAACACTGGTGGCACGATGATACTCCAGTGTTCCGTGAGTGATTCCAATTTGTTGGCCGTTAAAAAAAAAATAACATATATTGTATTGATTTTATTACTTTTTGGAGTTAGTGACATTTAAAGAAGATTATGTTTTGGGATGACTACCAAAATAAAATTTTGACTAAACAAATTTAACTAAACAGACAAAAGGCAGATTTTGGGGCTGAGCTAGAGTTTTTTGCTCACAAATTTACCGGCTTAGCTAAAGTTTGTATATTTTGCTATTAAGTTGAGCAAATAATGCTTCTCTTAGTGATTTTTTTTATGTTGTTACTAGAAGTTATATTGATCCTCAAAATTGACCCAATGTTTAGTAGTGGACATATCTAAATAGTGCAAAAACATGAATAAATTAGCGCAATACTTATACAGATAGGGGAAAATTCAATTGAGAACTCATAGTTAGGGAGAGAACTCAAGAACTCCTACTTAAATTAAGAAAAAAATAAAATAAAAAATCATAACTCAAAATTCAAGTCACAAACTAAAAAATATGGTTCGGAGCTTCTCTTTCCCACGTCATTCCCGTTCAGAAAAATATAAAAAAAAAATAGGTGACTTCTAATGCACGTGTGTAGTAAATGTCGGGTTAGCTTTAGCGTTTAGGTTTTGGGTTTAGTTTAGCTTTTAGTGTTTGTTTTTTTAATTGGGAAATGGAATTTAATAATCCCAACTTTCGGGGGGTTGAAAGTGAATAATCCCAACTTGAATGTTGTAAGATAACAGTCCCAACTTGTCAACATTTTTATTTTGTTGGTCCCAGACTAACCCCAGTTAGTTTTCTCTGTTAAGTGCCAACGTGCATAACACGTGGTAGTCCTACGTGGCATAAAGTGATAACCTGTCAAAAAAATGGTAGGCCACCTTATCTGCATGTATTAATGTATTTAAAAAAAATGGTGGGGTCCACAAACATATCTTATATCTCTTCCAAGATCAAACATATCTTATAATTCATCCCTACCATTCATCCCCCCAAGAACCCTAATTTTTAGCCACCACCACCAACTACCCGTTCCGACCACCACCATTCATCCCCTACCATTCACCCCACCAAGCTTTCACCATTGTTCCATCTCACTCTAAACTCTAAACCCGAAGCAAACAATTAGGCTTCTTCCCCACCAAGACTAAACCAAGAACCCTAATCCTAGATTATTCAATAATCTGATTCGAACAAGATTAACCTACGGATTGATGGGGCTTTTGATCGCAAAATGAAACTAAACAAAACGGCATCAATGAAATCGATTACAAACGCGGGAGGCAATGACCATCGTTCCATACAAACGAGGAGGAAAACGTGAAGAAAGCAAGAAACCGGATTGAATAATAGTATGATGGACAAGAAGGAAGTGGTGAAAAAAGATTGGGAGGCAATGACAGTTACTGAAAAAGCATTGGAATTGTATGTAGCAGGAAAAGGATTGTTGTTTTGGATTGACAAGTTTGCTTATGCTTCCATTTATGTTATTATTGGAGCTTGGATTCTGTTGCGGTTTGTTGGTCCTGCTCTTAATCTTTATCAGCTTGATGCTCCGCCTTTATCCCCTACTGATGTACTTAAATGTCGTCGGAGATGGTGGTGGTTGACGGTGGTGGCAGGTGGTTGTGGTGGTGGTGGTGGTGGTGGCAGGTGGTTGTGGTGGTGGTGGTGGTGGTGGTGAAGATGATGAAGATGTATGAGGTAAGTATGTATGTGTATGTGTGTGTGTATATATATATATAGATATATATCTCTTCTTTTTTTATTATTATTAAAAGATTTTTTTTAATAATTAAAAGATTTTCTTAATTCAAAATGACAAGTCATATGTGCACCTCAGATGCCACGTGTGATGCCACGTAGGCACTTAACAGAGAAAATTAACTGGGGTTAGTTTAGGACCAACAAAATAAAACGTTAACAAGTTGGGACTGTTATCTTACAACTTTCAAGTTGGGATTATTCCTTTCCAACCACCCAAAGTTGGAATTATTAGAGCATTCATAATAGAGACCCTATTTTTTTAGGTGACAAAACCCTATAATTTTTTTTGTGGGTTGGAAGTGGTTGTGAGTGAAGAAAATGGGGAATCCACAGTGTGTCGGTATATATTTGGTTCTTTGGGAATCTTTTATGAAAAACAGAAAAACTGTATTTATTTTTTAATATTTGTCGAAAGTGGTTGTGAGTGGAGGAGAGAGAAACTGTAATGATTCTTAATGTAATACGTGGTTGTGATTGGTTGTGAATGGATGGGGGATGAGGATTCTATTGTGAATGTCTTAAATTCCATTTCTCCATCCCCTTTTTAATTTTAGCTTGTAAGAGCATTCACAGTAGCTTCCCCATCCCACATTCCTCACAACCAATCACAACCACATATTACACTAAAATCGTTACAGTTTCTCTTCATCCACTCACAACTACTTTCAACAAATACTAAAAAATAAATACACCTTCCAATTTTCCCCCAAAGATTCTTAAGTAACCCTAATTATACCGATCAGCAGTAGATTCCCCATTTTTCTTCACTCACAACCACTTACACCCACCCCATATAATTTTGGGGACATACTCACATAAAATAGGGGAGCTACTGTGAGTGCTCTAAGATTTTTTTTTTTTTTTTGGGGTGGGGTGGGGGTGGGTAGTGTGTGTTTAGGTTTTTGGGTAGGGGGTTAGGTTTTTTTGTTGGGCTGGGGGCTTAGGTTTTTGTTAGGCGGTGGGTGGGGTGGGTTTAGGTTTTGGGGTGGGGGGGTGGATGGGTGGTTTAGGTTTTTGGTTAAGCGATTTAGGTTTTTTGGTGAGGGTGGGGGTGGGTGGGTGGAATTAGGTTTTGGGGTGGGGGTAAGTTGGGGGTGGGGGGCTTAGGCTTTTGGGTTATATTACACATGTGCAGTAGCGTTTTTTAGGTGTGTGTTTTTTTTCTGAAGGGTATGATGTGGGAAGAGAGAAGCTCCCGAACTATAATTTTTTACTTAAATTTTGAGTTATGATTTTTTTATTATTTTTTTTTTGTATTTATTTAGAAGTTCTCGAGTTCCCTCCCTAAAATGAGTTCTCTATTGAACCATCCCTATAGATATAGTTATATATAACTACACAATAGTTTATTTATTTATTTATGTTTTTCTAACTTTACCATGTAGTTTAATTAAAAGATATAAAGCGTTCATAAGAAAATAAACAATTGAGATTTCTTTTATGCGTAGTAATTTAATGTTATAGAAGCAGTAAGGAATTAGCATTTGTTTAATGGTCATCTGCACCATGCACAGATAGACCGGGCATGTAGACAAGTGAAAAAAATTTCACGACTAGCTAGGATGAACAATAAAATAAGATCTGATCGACGCAACAGGCTTGTTTTGCAGTGGGTCGTGTCACTATACACCGGCCGGTTAACATTGTTTTCCTATTTATTTAAGTATTTAACATGCAGATCTACCGTAAATGACTCGAAACTGACACCTCTATAAACAAAATAGGGTCATAAAACATACCTTATTTTGAGCTACCTCAGCCTGAATGCCAAGTATTGCAGCTATAAGATCCAAGAGTATATCAAGAAACAAACTACAGGTATCTTGTATTGACCTGGGTTTTGAACTTTATCATCATTGTTAAAGGAACAAAGGTTAATAACATGAACTGTTAAAGAAAATGCTGACCGTGTTGCCCAAAAGAAACATGGTCGGTTTTATACGCGGTGGTTGTGATGTTGGTGGAAGGAATTTAGAACGTGAAACAAACCATAGACTCTGAATAAAGTGGATGGTTGAAGAGTGAATGAGGTTTAACTGCATATGGGAGTGTGAAAGATTAGCGGTTTTTATGGAACTAGAAGCCATCTTTTGTCTTCAAAGTTATCTTTATTCTTTCTAGCTTTTGTTATCTTCACTCGTTTGCTTTGTTGTAAGCTTCGATTCCTTTCATGTTTGGATGCGTTTCTCTGTTGTAACTTAAAGCTTAAGCACTAATATTCTGTGTTCAATGTGACTCTTAGTAATTAAAACTGATTTTGATTTTATCATCTTAATTTACACCGGACACTCTTGAGTTTGATGTTTAACTAACTGGTTTTGTGTAATATGAAAAGTTTTAGTCTAAGTTTGAGTCCTTACTGTAGATGCATTTTATGTTGTCGCTAGCTTTGTTTTCTAGTTTATAGAGGTTGTTACATAGTTTTATGGTGTTTTATAGCCCTAAGGCCATGATGGTCATTTTTGTAATGTTGATAGGGAGAATGAGAGCGCCCAGGCAAATGTGGCCTCTCATTCCACTGGAGGGATAGTTAAAATGTAGTATGTATTATAAATACCAACATTCCCATTCTCCCATTGGAGAACTCATGTTTAAGAATGTGTTGAAACTCTGTGCGATGAAAAATCGAATACAGGAAACTTTGTGTGTCATTTATCTTCTTGATTCCTAGATCTATCACAAGGCGCGTTGCCTTGGTTTACCAACGGTTTGAGTAAAACCGGGAAAATTTCTTGTTTGATAAGAAAAACGATCCTAAACCGACCGTACAACCATGCTTAAAGGGCGACACACATGTGGGACTAGATGAATGAACCAGATAGAATAGGGATAAAGTTTAATTAAAAATAGAAATGTGCCAACAATAGATAAAGAGTAAACAAAATATATTAATTTTACTAGTTTGAGTGTGATCCGGTGAAGTTCAAATCACCCAATAAACTTATTCATTACCACCTTACCAATTCCTTATAAAAAACTATTAAAGGTGAACACCAAGTGTACACACACTAATATACACCATTCTAGTAAGTATTCGAAGCACACAAACATGCACCTTACAACAACACACACATCAAACACCTTCACTTCACACACCATACCTCATGCACACCCACTCAAACACAAACACAACTCACGCACACACACTCATACGCACAGACCTTGATACGAAATGTTTTGCTGTGTGTGGGAACCACCGGTCTAGAGTATTAATTCTAGATCTTAAACGTATTTGAAGTGTCCAATGTGTAAAATCGATTTTAGGGTTTAAGCGTTGTTTGTTTAATATTTACTCTAAATCTGAACAAAAAAGTTATCTTAGCAGGTCTGGATACTAATATGATTCTCTTACCGGGGAAGCTCGCAAAAATATTGTCTGTGGATATTTATTTACTACTTTTTGTCCTTTAACTTGTTAACTTCAACCCGTGTGTGGCGGTGGAATGTTGATTTATTGATTTACGTTAAAATATACATATCTAAGTCACCGATTAAACTCCTAAATTGCGCTTTTTGACGTTAATTTCTTAGATTTGGTACTTAACCGAGTTCTATTGTTATTACAGGTCTTGAACGCCGCCCTAAAGACGAAGTTGAAGAAGACGGGTGAAAACTGGATGAAAAGGATATTTTCTGCACATTCTGATGAAAATGCATGGTCGTGCAACCCATGCGCACGGCCGTGTTGAATTGCCCAACTCAGAAGCACAGACAGTGAACAAAGCAATGCAAGCCAGTTCTCAGAAACCTCCGATCTGCATAACCGTGCAAACAAGTGCAGACCGTGCAGGTTCAAAGTTCTCGGAAGCGCAGGCAGTGTTACCCAAATGCAACCAGATTCCGAAAGAGATACTAATTATCTGAAAATGGGAAAATTGAGCTCGCGCCTTTATTTGAGCTCGCATGTTATGGAGTTAACATGTTTAGGTTATTAATATAGTATATTTACATATATATTTGGAGTCTTACCTATGCTAGTTTAGTACTTTAGATTAATTTAGTTTAAACAAATTACAACTATCTTTTTCTAGTAAATCGAGGACAACATTTCAGTATTATTGCATCCGCCCACGTCCATGGATCGACATCTGGTTCTTATCTATGCTTACTACATATATGATAGGGTACACTTGCCTTTTTGTGTGTGTTTTAATGCTAAAGTTTAAACCATTTTTATAAATATTAAAACCAATTGTGTGTTAATTCATTGTAAATTTATGAATACATTCACACACGTTAATTATGGATATCTTTAGTATCATAGGTTAATTTGTTCGATTAGACCTCTTGGACTGGATTTAAAAACCGCATGACGTTTCTTTTACTTTTATTGTGATGAGATTGCTTAGTTATAATTTTCAAAAGTAATTTTTATCTCTATTACTTTATTAAGGACCAAATTTGTCCAATAAAGTAATTTCACACAATGTTTAAGATAAGAGTTGAAAGGTTCGTTCACCAATCTCTAGTCTATGAGCATTTTCTTCCCTTTTATGCCCTTGTGTACAACCTATAATGCCAATTGTATATCTTTCTAATGCACACTTGATATCTCTTTAACATGTAACCTTCATAACGCCCGATTGAATACTGAATATGGTAGAGCATTCACATCCCACTGATAACTCAAAGAATTAACATATAAAACAGGCATAAATAGTCCCATAATATGTTATTAGTGATAATTGATGCTTAATTCGTTCCTACTTGTATTTCACAGGAAATTGGAGCTCCAAGACGGAAACACAGGATTCCCGGGCAAAAATGATCAAAAACTAGAGATTCCTGAAGATACCAGACTTGAAGCTTGTTCCCTGTATGTTTGGAAGACAATCCGGGGACTTCAACAATGCTAAAATCAGTCCCGGAGTGATCAAGCACGCCCATGCTCACTTGCACGAAGGCCCTGCATGCGACAAGACAACGCAGCAAACTTGGAGAGCAAGAAAACAAAGACAAACAGACATGCACGCCAATGCCACAAAGGGGTGCACGCCCGTGCTCAAAGACAAAATGTACAGACAGCATCTGCCATGCAGCAACTGAACGTACGTGAGACAGCAAGCATGCCCTTGACACTCGTGGGCACACTCGTGCAGCCTGTGGAAGTCTATAAATAGCAAGCTAACCCTCACCATTTGTTCATCCCTTCTTGTGCTCTCTTGGGGCCGAAACTCCAAGCTTCTTCTAGAGATCTTGGGGTCTTGTGGGATGCCTCCTGGCCCTCCTAACATCCCTCAATGGTTAGGCCTCGTCCTACCTTGATCGTCTTGGCCAAGAAGAGGATCGTAGAGTAGTTATGCAATAAATATTGAGGGTCGTGAGGATCAAGAGAGTTACATATCACTTGGAGGTGGATAGCTTGTCTATGAGCAGCCATGTTCTTGTGTTGATCCAAGGCAAGGAAACCGGTAGTGAGAGAGATCCTTCGGACTTCTGATATCCAAACCGAGTTCTAAGCAACGGCTTTGAAGTGGACCAGATCGGAGTGACACATTTCTAGTACCTACAGATGACTGAGTAATCTTTTTCGTAAAGGGAGGATTCCCTACGGGGGCACCAGTGATCTTTTGTATCATATGCCTTTAGAATTATGTTCCACCTTTATCAAGGATTTGATTCAATGGTTGAGTGACTTTCTTGGCAAAGGGAGGATTCCCATACGGGTGCACGAGTGATCTCTTGTATCATACGCCTTTAGGATTATGTTCCAGCTTTGTTAAGGACTTCATTCAGCTCGAGAGGTTATGGGTTGGGTTATTAAACTTGTCATCCATTGAAACAACTTTATATTTAACTGATCACTAAATATTAAAGTGCCACTTAAAAGATAAAAAAATAACGGATTCTTTATCTAGTTCTCGTTAGTACAACGTCGTTAACCAATGGGGATACGAATCGCCTGAGTCAACTGTAAGAGAGATCTCTCGGTCTTCATGATCATTAATCTTCTTAGGGGATACGCTGTTGGTGCACTCGAGAATGACCCTAAGGCGAGATCCTTTGGTACGAAACGCGAGAGCTAAGGCGAGGTGTACGTTGTTCCAGGTCCGAAGTGAAGCCTCCATTTTAAGAAGAACATAAGTTCGAAGACCAGAGACTTGACCGCTGTATGAGGAGCCCGCTATACGCGAGGCCCTGGCGGAGTACCCCAGGTGGACGCACGCTGGAGAGGTTTAGCATTCTACGCAGCAGTAGCCTCCGCTTCTCTGTCAAAGAGTCAACACTTCATGATCCCTCTCGTCTTCCTCACAATAAATTAACTTAAATTATTAATTTTAATAATAAACTTAAACTACTTCTACAAAAGGACCCCGAGATATGCATAATATACTACTCTAGTATTTTTCTTTTTATTTTATAAAATCAAAACCTTTTTCAAAAAACTACTTTTGTTAAAGAACCCCGACCAGTTGATGGATGTAAGGTTAAGTAGGGAAACGTGTGAACTATGGAATACGATACTCAATACTTGCCCTAGGAACTATACTATGCACGTCAGGTTCTCTGCCTATGTGTTGGTTTTAGTTTGGAAAGTAAATATTGTTTACTTTATAAATTTTTAAACTTGGTAAACCGGTTTAGTAAAAATCAGTCGTTTACCCCAAGCTTTGAAATTTAAACATCACGTTTTTGGCATCGGGGAAATGAAATCTTTTTAACTTGCTAAAACCACGCACATCAAGTTTTTGGCGCCATTGCCGGGGAACATAAAGGTTTCCGAAGAAAAACCCAAGTCACTTAACTGATCGGTTTATTTTTCTTTTTCATTTTTATTTCTGCTTTATTTTCGATGATTGCGATTGTTTTGGTTTTTCTTTGCAGGTTTGCTTCAGATTGGCCACCTTGGAGAATACCCGTAAGGACAGCTGAAAATCTTAGATTTCTAGTATTTTTAGCCAGATCTGTCCAGATTCTTGAGTTTTTTATGTAGTTTAGTTTCTTGAAGAAAATCTTAGATTTCTAGTATTTTTAGCCCGGATTTTGCCTGTAACATTAGGAAAACGATTAGGGTAGTGCTAGGAACGTAATGTGGGTGAAAATTTTGAGAAACTTTTCGAAAAATTTTTCAAGAAAACTGACAGGTTTGAAAAAACGTATCATCAGTCACGAGCACGACCGTGCACAGTAGCGTGCAGGGGGTGCTTGGCTACAAAAAACTGTTAAAAATTTTCCCGCGTAACCAGTCTGACCTGAGAGACTGAGCACGGCCGTGCAACCTAGTGCAGGGGCGTGCTCAGCCTTAAAACAGCACAAAAACTTTTTAAGTTTCAAAATTTAAGTTATTTTTTGCAGTTTAAAATCAGATTTAGGGTGTTTTAGGCAAAACCCAGTTTAAACAGTTGAACCAGTAGGAACACGGACTGCAGACTGAGCCGCAAAGCCATGCTCATCAGTTGAGCATAGGCCTGCGGCTACTGAACCTAAGCTGTTTATTTTCTGCAAGAATGTTTATGTTTATAAAGCTGAATCGATTTCGTTGTGTTTTGCAGGTCCATGCCCAGAATGAAGAGACTGCACAGAGATCACCGTCAGTTTCGTCTGATTCCCACCACTCTCACCACTCTCACCATTCGGGGGAGTCTGCTCCTCTGGGCACACCAAAGACGTATACTTTTGAGTCCGAAGCACCTATTCCTGTTGGAGTCCACCCATGGTGTACTTTAACAGGCATGGCATGGCACGGAACGATATGCTTACAGCCAGCTACGTGTGTTTAAGAGAAAGCAGTTAGGTCCATATTTGTCGGTGGATTATGAAGCATTGACACAGGTGGAGCTTTATCCCAAATTTTACAATATGTTGTCCCACTGGTGCACCGACTCTTTCAGATCAAAGAGACGGCTTATAGGGAGCTCACTCTTGAGTTCCTGGCATCATTTATCTACACTGCTCCTGCCACTGGGGGAGAACCGGATTTCTACACCGTGCATCGGATTCAGGATGGCAAGAAACTGGTATAGGATGACTTTGGCCAAGTTTGGGGTACGTTTGGGATTGTATAGACAAAGGGAAACTACTGAGCCGATATTCACAGACAGTCATTTCTGGTGGCCTGATGTTGTGGAGCCACAAGACTTCTGGTCCACCGTTCTGAGGTCGTCTAGGACCCCAGGAAACGCAAAAGGTCCAGTTTTCCTGACCCACTCCACAGATGGATTAATATGATTATTGCTAGTACATTGGGGGCCAGGATGGATAGCACTGGGGTGTAAATGAGAGGGAAGCGTTTCTTCTATACTGCATCAACGAGGGGCAGTATATTAACCTCGCTCATGTGTTAACCGAGTTCTTCACTCGTAGCTATGGTACCACTACAGCTAGTCTCATCTTTGGGGCCCTTACATCACGTGCCTTGCCACATCATTATGGGTCCTTACCCCTGAGGCAGTGACCGGACTGACGGCCTTTGATCGGGTCCACCCCCTAGGTACTGACACGATGAAGAACATGGGAATTATTGACAAGGATTAGCTGAAGCTGATAAACAACAGGCTGGTCAGAGTCTTCAGCAGCAGCTGCAGCCCGAAGACCAGAGTCATCAGCAGCAGCAGCCCAGCGCAAGAGCTCCAGACCCCAGCCAGGACTACCACAAGTAGCCCGGACCGACAGACTGCAGGGCGGGAGTATGTTCCGCGCCATTATGGACAGACTTGACACACTCACTGCTGAGTTTCGATCCTTTCGAGAGGATTTCTCCAGGCACATGTCCTCCTGCACCGGATCTTCCTCCAGATCCCGCTCCAGCCACCGCCCTCGTCGCTCCCGCTCGGTTTGACTTTTTCTTTCTCTGCAGGTATTATGGATGATTGATGGTTTGTTGACTCAAAATACTATTTTATTTTCTTTTTATTTTTCTTTTGTGGTTGTTTGACGATGACTGTATTGATACTTTGGATGTTTGTTTTATTTTCATGCTTGGAGCATGACAGACACATACCACCCGCTAGTGCCTCGGCACTAGTATCTATCTTAGGACTTAGTTTTTATTTATCTTTGTTACTTTTATTTTATTTTCGTTTCTAGTATTTTAGGACAGGTCGAGGACATTTGCTATTTGTGGAGCCGCCATTTCGACGTCTCTATGTGGAGGATGCAGGTTTTGCTCACACACGAGTGGATTCGTTTTTATCAGGGGAGTATTGGTTTCTCTTGTCTTTTTCTATTTCTGCACTTAAAATTTATACCAAAATCTTAAGTGTGGGGTGGACCATTATTGCTGCTTATTTTATTTTATATCGCGGGTCATTCTGTCATATAATTGTGGCTATCCGGTACCCTCTTAGCAATTTGATACCCGTAGCGTCATTCACGGTCACTTTGGCAGGTTTGTATAATCTATTAGGCTGGTCTAAGTGGGCACTATTAGGCATTTATGCCAAACGGTTAACATTGAAAGACAGTCGAAATTAGATGACGTTAACCCAATAGATCCGTTTAAATAAAATAAAATAAAATCAAGTAGAAAAAAAGGTTGCATGGCATGTGAAAAATACCCCGAAAATATGCTTGAAACCGCTATCTTATCCTACCTTTTTGTCCGTGTGAGTTTCTTGAGCCTTTACACGAGCACCACGCTTGAAAATATACATCATATATATATTGCTCGTTTCATTTCTCGAGAGATTTCCGACCTTAGTCCGACTCGGTTAGAACTTGGTATTTATGCATTTTCTTGTTTTAAAACCGGTAATTAAATAAAAATGATAGGAGCATTTAGGCTTCTCCCCAAAATAAATCCTTTCCCCTAGAAAACCACTTTGGGCCTTAGCCTTTCGTTTCTTTACCCAATAAATGAGTCTCGATCACGCGTCATCTCAGCAGCTTCAAGATTTTGTTATTACTAAGGGCGCTAAGTGCAATTTTGAAGAAAAAGCAACACCGTTGACAAAGGATGTGAACAACACAAGACGGGCCAAGAGGGAGATCTTCTATATATATATAGGAATGGGTTCATATGAGAACCCCCTTGAGTTGCAAGAACTTAAGAACTCTCTTAGACCAATGATAAGGTGACACATACACCCTCTATCAATGTAATATTAAAGGGCACAAAAGGAATTTACCCCATCCCTACCCCACCCCCACCTACATCCACACCTTTTTATAATTATAAAAAGTCAGTTTTTTTTTAAATAAAAGCACACACACTCACAGATTTCTCTCTCTCTCACCCTCCTCTCTCTCTCTCTATCATCCGGTTTGGGACGGTGGTCGACTGTCGGGTGGGCCGACGGTGGTCATCACCACCACACCTCAGCTCACACACACACACACACACACATACACTCCTCTCTCTCTACTCTTTCTCACACACACACTCATCTCTTTCTCTCATCGACGGTGACGGGTGGTGCTGTGTGGTGTTGGTTTTGGATGGTGACGGGTGGTGCTTCGTGGTGGGGGTTTAGAACAGAAGACGACGGTGGGGTCGATGATGGGTCTGCGTCGTTTTTTTTTTTTTTTTTGTGGTGGGTTTTGGATCTGAACAGATCTGGAAGCAGAGGGGGTGGTTCTTGGTTGGCTAGGGGGCGGAGGGGGTGGAGGGGGGTGGAGGAGATGGTGAAGGGTGGCGGAGGACGGCGAAGGACAGCGGATCTGTGGAGGACGAAGGTATGTTATTTTTTTAATTATTATTATTATTATTAACTATGTTATTATTATTATTATTATTTATATTATTATTTTTAATATTATTATTTTTTTCTGTTATTACTATTATTATTATTATTATTATTATTATTTCAGTTATTATTATTATTATTATTATTATTATTATTATTATTATTATTATTATTATTTATGTTATTATTTATTAATATTATTATTATTTTCTGTTATTATTATTATTATTATTATTTATGTTATTATTTATTATTATTATTATTATTTCTGTTATTATTTATTATTATTATTATTTTCTGTTATCATTAATATTATTATTTATGTTACTATTATTACTATTTTTATTATTTTCTGTTATTACTATTAGTATAATAAATGTTATTATTATTGTTAATATTATTATTATTATTTATTTTTTCTGTTTTTTTTGTGCAAAAGATAGCATTTTTTTATGTTGAAATTTTGGGTTTTTTGGTAGGGAGATGCTGTGAAGTTGATGATGTTAAAACACCACTGTAAAAATACGAAATGTGTAGATGTTTTGACGTATAGATCTTTGTAGTTTGGTTTACACTAGGTTTTTGTGTATATATGTTGTTTTTGGGGGTTTTTACACTAGTGTTTTTGTGTAGTAGGTTTTGTGTATGGTAGATTACACTGGTGTAATAACGAATGTACATATGTTTTTTGGGTTTTTACACTGGTGTAAATAATTACACCGTGTAAATCATGGTAGGAATGTATATATGTTTTTTGGGGGCATTTTACCGTGGTGTAATACGAATGCATGTATGTTGTTTGTTTTTACGCTAGTGTTTTTTGTAGTAGGTTTGTGTAGGGGTAGATTTACACTGGTGTAAATAATTACACCAGTGTAAATTATCCCCATCAGATTTATGTTATGGTTATTTTAAAAAGAAAGTAAACGAATTTATAAATTAAATTTGGTAAAAAAATATTATATTTAAATAATGATTAAGAAATTAATATAGTTTTATAATACTACTTTCTCTCTCCATGGTGTTTTTACATAAACACCCCTAATTGTACTTAACTGTAATAAAAAATTACATCTTAACACAAGTGGTTGATAAAAGACAAAATACAAAAACTTTTGATCTCAACCCTTCATTGCACAAGATCAATGGCCTATAATGGTTCTCATGGATCTCTCAACTCAACATGGTTCTCGAAATAACCCAACCCTTATATATATATATAGATTTAGGTTCCTGTACAAATCCAATTTTTTGTGAGAAGTGTGAGAACCAATGTGAGGGTGACATGTGGCAAGCATTAAAATTAGTGATTAAGGGTAATAAGGTACTTTTATCAATTTTAAAAATAGGAAGTAAACATGTATTTAATTGAAATTAGATTTTTTAGGGATTTTTATTTCAACATAATTACAATTCAAATTCATGTGATCCATATTATATTTAATCGAAAAAACATACACAATCTGAAGAAGTGATTTTTTTGGTGTTTTAATCTTAGGGTGTTTTATGTTCCAACGTGATACAATAGTGTTTTATGTTTTTAGTGCAGTTTATGTTGTTATAACACAATATGAGGTTTGAATATTGCATGCGTTTGGTGTTTTTTTTTACAAAAAGAGAGCAGACACTTATGGTATTTTATTCATATGCGTATGGTGTTTTATGTTAAACAAGGTGTAATACAATGCTTTTGCTGCTGAAATAACAAAATAACATAAAACACAATAGATTTAGAGCAAACACCATATTATACCCATCAAAACCCAAAAAGGTACAAAACACAATACAATACATTTTAGCTTGTTAACGTTCAGTAAAAACCACATATCAAAAATGATATAATCTATTCTACCACAATAATTTGTTGAACATAAAACACACAACCACAAACACACTAAAACACACAATATCGAAAATGATAAAATCTCTACTACACAAACAAAAAAAGTACAATTATGAGAACACCATCTTAATGAATAAAATTAAATAAATCAAATAAAAAGAAGAATTTTTTTTTTTTGAGAACGGTGATATCTTACAATTAGATTTTAGGTTGTTCCTTTAAAACAAATACTACAATCCCTCTTTATTGTTTTTGCGAGAAGAAACAACGTAGAGGAAACCAGCTGAGAGAAAACACACTTCCTTGATCTTCATCCATTATTGGTAAATTGATTTTAGGAAAGCAAAAAACACACATTATTTTTCGGTAGAGAGAGAGACAGATAAAAAGATAGAGATAGAGAGAAAATGGGAGAGAGGGGAATGTGATTTAAGGATGATGGATCTTTTTCCATATTTTATGTACACATAAGGACTATTATAACCTTATTCACTCTAATTAATCATTCAAATATATAACACATATTACCATTTTGCCACTAATCAATCTCAACCATACATCTATAGATCTAAGGGCTATAAACACTTCTTACCCTTCTCACAAAAAACACCATTTGTACAGCAACTCAACCCTATATATATATATATATATATATATATATATATATATATATATATATATATATAGGGTTAAGATAATTTGGAAACCCATCCTTATACGGTAAACTCTGGAAACTCTGACTTCCCAATTTTTATTTTTTTTGAAAAAATAGGGCAAATAATATACATGATTTTAAGCATTTTGGGCCAAAAAAATTAAAAAAGCGCCGAGTAGTTTTTTTTTTTTTTAAATAAAATTTTGACTAACACATGTTGAACGAAAATAACAGGTGTTAACCATGTGTTAAATATATGTTAACAGTAGACGTTTTTCATTTTTTTTAAAAAAAACCGTTCGGCGCTCTTTCGATTTTTTTTTTGGCTCAAAATGCTTAAAAAATGTATATTACATACCCTAAAATTTTCATAAAAAAAAGTCGGGAAGTTAGAGTTTCCAGAGTTTACCATATAACAAGGGTTTTCTCTCTCTCTCTCTCTCTCTCTATATATATATATATATATATATATATATATATATATATATGTAGGGGAGAGCCAAAATAAACAAGAGCGTGAGTCATAGAGAGATGTCAAAAAAGGGGCCTAAGCAAGAAAGTTCTTCAAAGCTAAAAATTGGTCTTTGACCGGTAAGACCCTAAAGAACTGGAACTCTGCTCTCTATTTCTCTCTTGCTCTCTCCTACTCTTAGCTCTCTCTCTCTCTCTCTCTCTCTCTCTCTCTCTCTCCTCTCTTTCTGTGATCTCCCCTCTCTCTCTTGCTTCCCCCTCGCTTTCTCAAGATGCATCCATTGGACGAACACTTGCTTCGCTGCTTCCACTTTGCTCAGCCACGTCTGCCTCCAGAGTTAATACAGATTATCTTCAAGAAGACAGCAGACGAAAGAAAATTGTGGCGGAAGATGGAACAAAATCCACACTTTTGTGGACAATCAAAGAGCGCTGCGAAGAGACGGGCCAAAAGATATGACAAGTGTATGAAGTGTTGCCACTAGTCCCATGACGGCAAATGCAGCAACAACTCAACTCATTCACAGATGGAGTATACATTACTGATCCAAGAGGGTGCTATTTGATACCGAGCAGAGCGAAAAGTCAGAAAAGGAAGTAACATTGACTATACGGTGAGGGACGAAATAGCTATGATGAAAGAGCTCGGAACAAACACCCGACGCCTCTCAGAGATCGCTGCAGAAAATGTTGCTCAGCGCTCCTGCCGCCCTTTTTCGCGCTTTGTTGCTTCATCATCTTCACAACCTTGACGCACCATCGTGATTCGGTGACTCATACCCCTTGTAGATATAGTTAAAAAAAATTCGTTCTACCTTTACACCCCTACATTACAACCCGAATAAAAGTCCTCTTGATTTATCTTATGTAGTCGGTTTGGAGACGGGGACCTAATTTGCATACAAGCCAATGACTTGAGTCGACTTTGGTACGGACATGAGTGTTCACCCCTAAAACTCACCCAAATGATAATACCCGAGTGATGAGTGAACATTATGAGCAGGTATAGGTTTGAGAAAAATCGTACGGGTTAAGTAGGCGTGTCATGCAATTTTATTTTTCTTGTAACATGAATAAATAAATGGATTGAGGGTTTGTTAGCTACAGTTTTCCTTAGTGTATTTGTGGATGATTGCTTGAGGACAAGCAATAGTGTAAGTGTAGGGTATTGTGATAACTCACAGAATTAACATATAAAACAGGCAAAAACAGTCCCATAATAGGTTACAATTACGCTTATATTAGTGATAATTGATGCTTAATTCGTTCCTATTTGTATTTCTTAGGAAATTGGAGCTCCAAGTCGGAATCAAAGGATTCCCAGGCAAAAACTAGAGATTCCTGAAGATACCAGACTTGAAGCCTGTTCCCTGTATGTTTAGAAGACAATCCTGGGACTTAAATGCTAAAATCAGTCCTGGAGTGACCAAGCACGCCCATTCTCACTTGCATGAACCCCCTGGACGCGAGAAGACAACGCTGCAAACTTGGAGAGCAAGAAAACGGAGACATAGAGACATGCACGCCCGTGCCACAATGGGGTGCACGCCCGTGCTCAAAGACAAAACGTACAGACAGCATCTGCCATGCAGCAACAGAACTTACGTGAGACAGCAAGCACGCCCTTGACACTCATGGGCACGCCCGTGTAGCCTCTGATAAATAGCAAGCTAACCCTCACCATTTGTTCATCCCTTCTTGTGCTCTCTTGGGGCCGAACTCCAAGCTTCTTCTAGAGATCTTGGGGTCTTGTAGGAGGCCTCCTGGCCCTCCTAACATCTCTCAATGGTTAGGCCTCATCCTACCTTGATCGGCTTGTCCAAGAAGAGGATCGTAGAGTAGTTATGCAATAAATATCGAGGGTCATGAGGATCAAGAAAGTTAGATATCACTTGGAGGTGGATAGCTTGTCTATGAGCAGCCATGTTCTTGTGTTGATCATGTCTTATGGTTGTATCTTTCTATTATCACGAACCCATTTCGTTTAGTAGACTTTTATTGTTATTAGTAGTAGTTTATTTTTAGTTATTTGTGTTGTTATCTTCTTCTAATCCTTATTTGTTTATCTTTGTTGCATGTTTGAATGATGACTAACTTAAAACTTAACAAAGTTTAACTTAATTAAAATAAACTAGAGGTATAATCAGCTTCTGGTAACCCCGAGCTAGAACCAAGGCAAGGAAACCGGTAGTGAGACAGATCCTTCGGGCTTTTGATATCCAAACCGGGTTCTAAGCAATGACTTCTAAACAACGGTACATACCAGATGACTGAGTAATCTTCTTGGTAAAGGGAGGATTCCCTACGGGCGCACCAGTGATATTTTGTATCATACGCCTTTAGGATTACGTTCCACCTTTATCAAGGATTTTATTCAGTAGTTAAGTTACTTTCTTAGCAAAGGGAGGATTCCCTACGGGCGCACCAGTGATCTCTTGTATCATACGCCTTTAGGATTATGTTCCACCTTTGTTAAGGACTTCATTCAGCTCGGGAGGTTAAGGGTTGGGTTATTAAACTTGTCATCCATATAAACAACTTTTATATTTAACTGATCACTAAATATTAAAGTGCCACTTAAAAGATAAACAAATAACGGATTCTTTATCTAGTTCTCGTTAGTACAACGCCGTTAAGCAATGGGGATACGAGTCGCCTGAGTCAACTGTAAGAGAGATCCCTCGGTCTTCATGATCGTTAACCTTCTTAAGGGATACACTGTTGGTCCACTCAGGAATGACCCTAAGGCGAGATCCTTCGGCACGAAACGCGAGAGCTAAGGCGAGGTGTACAGTGTTCCACGTCGGAAGTGAAGCCTTCATTTTAAGAAGAATATGAGTTCGAAGACCTGAGACTAGACCGCGGTTTGAGGATCCCGCTATACGCGAGGTCCTGGCGGAGTACCCCAGGTGGACACACGCTAGAGAGGTTTAGCATTCTACGCAGTAGTAGCCTCCGCTTCTCTGTCAAAGAGTCAACACTTCAAGATCCCTCTCATCTTCCTCACCATTAACTACTTATACGAAAGGACCCCGAGATATGCATAATATACTACTCTACTATTTTTGTCCTTTTATTTTATAAAATCAAAACCTTTTTCAAAAAACTATTTTTATTGAAGAACCCCTCTGTTTTATTTTTCTCTCCAAAACCCGATCAGTTGATGGATGAAAGGTTGAGTAGGGGAACGTGTGAACTCTAGAATACGATACTCAATACTTACCCTGGGAACTATACTATGCATGCCTATGTGTTGGTTTTAGTTTCAAAAGTAAATATTGTTTACTTTATAAAGTTAAAACTTGGTAAAACTGGTTTAGTAAATATCAGACGTTTACCCCAGCTTTGGAATTTAAACATCAAGTTTTTGGCACCGGGGAAATGACATCTTTTTAACTTGCTAAAACCAATGACATCACCCATCCATCAAACACCCCTTTATCTTTAAAATATAAGAAATTACTAATAACACACTATGATGTGTCGTAAAACACATTTTTTTTTCCTATGTATTTTGAGTCATAAATTAGTATTTTGTATATAGTTTTTAGTAGTTTTAGGCGTGTGTTTGTATGTTTGTCTATTTTTATCATTGTGTAGTTTTTATTAATTTTTAGTACTTAATTACTCGTTTTATATTTTATAGGTGTTCGTGGAGAATGAGCTTAAAAAGAAAGAATTTTAATTGAGACACAAACACTTGAGAGCATGTGTTCATAAACGTTGGAGCGTAAACAAGCAACTTTGGTTGAGCCAATAACACCTAATACGAGAGCATGGAGTAATAATAATAATAATACTAATAATATAATAATAATACTATTAAAATAAAGAAAAAAAAAACAAATAGCTTGGGCCGTAGCCCAAGCCCAAGCCAAACACAACAATTCAATTTCAAAGTCGGTCAAAGATAGGAAAAAATATATGTTTTTGTTTTGACGGCAATTAGGGGAATTATTGATTCCACTTCGAAAAAAAGATTCAATCGAAAGAAAAGAGGGCCAGAAGGTGATCGACCAGGAGGAATTTTGGAAAGGAGAAGGTACCGGGTGCACTAAAGATTAATTATTTGAAAACCCGGTGGTTTGTTTTATTCGTTTTAATTATTTAGAGACATGATGAAATTGTTTTTTATAGACTTTGAATTTATGTTTCTAATTATAATTATGAACTAAATATTTTATGGTTGCTTAGGTTTATGAACTAGACACGTAATTTGCAGTATTTAATGATTTTTGGTTTTTAATTTGATGTGTAGAATTACATGATTTTAAGTTTATTGTTGGATTTGATATATGTGTGTTGGTGTTGATTTTATTTGAAGTTTGTTTATTGGTTTTGTGGAACTAGGCATGTAGAGATACCCCCTAGGTCTAGAAATCAATCTAGTTCGTCAACTTAGGTTAGCGTGCTAGTATTTGGAGTTGGAGTACGACACAAGTATAACAAACTAATATAATAAATTAACTAAAACGTGCAGTCCATTCTTGAGGGTGAGAAATCTAACTCGAGCTTGCTAGGTAACTAACTAGGCATTGTTCGGTAGTTGGCAAGCGCTAGGGCGGGAGTCGCTACTTGTCCGTGTTTAGAGTTTTCCTAGGTTTTCTTCAGTAGAGTTTAAGTCTGCTTCATAGTTAGAAGGTTTTAATCCAGGAGAGGTTTTAATCTGATTTCTGTGGGATTTTAGTACGCTAGGGTGATCCGGATCCATCTTAGCATTTCTACACTTGTCCCGCCTTGAGTCTAGTGAGCTATCTTTGACATGAGGTTTATTAGATAAGAATAGGGTCTCAAGTTAATTACCAGATTCAGGATTTATTGCTAGTGTCTAGGGATTTTACCTAAGTAACCAGCCTTCTTCCTATCTGAATTCTCCAAGTTCCTAGTTTCGTATAAGCAGTTGAGGTTATTTTATTTATATTTAGTTTCTTCTAAGTTTATAATTATTAGTTTAACCCCCAATTTAAGTATATATTTATTTAGGCTAGTATTCGGTAGAGGTTGTGATCTAGAGTTGCATTCGGGTCTTTGGGTTCGATACCCGGTCTTATCTGTTTACTGCTTTGCGACCGGTACACTTGCCGTGCGTGTGTAGTTTTTAGGTGAGTCGTTTTAATTAAAGCTTGTGTTATTTTTATATATACATTTACACACATCAAGTTTTAGGCGCCGTTGTCGCGTACGCAATTGGCACTCTTGAGAATTATCCGATCCGTTTCTGGTCTACTATTTTGTGAATAATTTTTACTTTTTTTCTTATTTCTTATTATTTTTTTTTATTTTTTTATTCGTAATATATAATTTTTTTATCATGTGCGAGATCTGTGGAGGACCCCATTTTACCATAAGATGCGCTCATTCATATTCATCGGGGTATTCCACGGATTATTATTTTAACGAGTATTTGCAGCCGCAGCCATACCAGTCATACCAGCCTTCATACCCACAGGCTAACCAGTGGTTTAACCCTGCAACATCTGAGTCACTAGATAGAATAACAAGTCGGCTTGATCGTTTACAAGCTACGATGTATGAGGAAAGGCATGGTGGTAGCTCGTCAGAGTATCCACCTAGCCAACATTTGTATCCACATCCCGATTATCGGGATGTCTCGTCTCACACTAGGCCCGACTTTTCCGCCCTTGTTGCTAAGCAAGACGCCTTCCTTGCTAATCAACAGCTCATGCTCGAGGATATGCGTTCTTTGCTATCCATGCGCACCGACTATTTGAGGGAACAAGATGCGGCACTTGAGAGGCTACAGGCTCAGGTGGATGAACTGAAGACCAGTTCAGCAGGTTTATTTCACACATGATGACCCAGACGAGATGGTAACACTTACATTACCTGATTGTATTAGGCCCGTTGCTGAAACTGTTTGTCCTTACTCATCTGATTCTGTGCATGATTTAACTGACCCATATGATTCTTTACACTTGTCTTGTGAGGATGATATTTTGCAGGATTCAGGGTTAGAGCCAGAGACCATAATGGACGCCTTAGTCCCACCTTTGGTTCAGCAGGATGAGCAGCCTTGCCAGATCTTTAGTTCAGCAGCATATCCTTGGGGGGCAGATGTCTGGAGGGAGGCTGAGGAAGATATGGATTTTTCAGAATCCACATGCTGGCTGTTTGAGGAAGAAGTGGTGGAAGAGGAAGACACCGCTGACCTACTTGAAGAAGCAGTTGATGGGGAAGCAGAGTTTGGTGACAAGTTGGTTGATTTGTCAGCTCCAGAAGTGGACAAAGATTTTAACCAAGTGTCACCAAACAAGGAAGATGAGAAAGATGCAGTGGTGGAAGAAGAAGAACACCACAGCCGGCCCGTGCAGGCATTGGATATTACACTACTACTAGTGCCACCACCACGGGAGAAGGCGAAGAGGCACCTGGACCGACACAGGGTGAGGGTCAGGAGTTGTAGAGACAACAAGTCCCCTCATTACATGTCAAGAATCAGGTTTGGTCCAGGTAAATATAAAAATTGGTGGCCCGACCCATTTAAATTCGATAAAATATTTTTCAATTCCACTAATGTAATTTTGCTAAATAATATAGACCGGGTGGAATTAAACGGGTTGGATCGGGTCCAGATAAAAGAGAAGCCCCCTGATCAAGTTTAAGTGTGGGGAGGCTCTGTAGAGTTTGTAAATTTATATTTATACTTTTTTTTCTAGCTTTTCATTTTTTTTGTGGTTCGTCCATCGGTAGTGGTTCATAGGTTTATATCTTTCTATTTTATCTTTTTTTGTGTCTTTGAGTCTGTTTGCAAGTTTGCGTGTTTGCTTCGGTAGAGGAAATTTCACCATGAGCGGATCCCCTGTATTATCTTTATATATATTTTATGAGTGGGAGTTGTGGTAAAGGTTTGGGTAATAAGAGAATTTTTCTTAAAAAAATTAATTAATTAACTTTCTCTGAAAAAAGACTTTTCACGTAATGTGAGGAGTCTGGGCTGACCTGTTTGCCTCATGCGACCAGCTATTACCCCGGAAAGTTATATTTTTTTCGCTTGCAACGCGTGTTGTGATCACCAGTGTCATTCACGTTGAGCGAGAACCATATTTTTTTTTTCTTTTCTACCCATTTGGTTCTACCGCCATGTTGCCAAGCAGGTACGTCTTCTTGTTTGTTGTTATATTATGAGTCTAAGTTATTAGTTTGAGTCTTTTTATTTTTGTGTGGTTCGGTATTATGCTCGGGTTTTGTTTGTTTCGTTTTGCGCAGGTTTTGATTGCACCACCCGTACTCAATCCCCATTCGGGTGATTCCAGATTTGTTATAATTATCGAAGCAACCCGAGAGTATACAATGTGTCAAAGCCGATCGCGACCAAAATGCTATACGATCGAGCTGGACTGGACTAGAGTTTTAGAGCTTACGAAGAAAAATGAACCAGCTAAGTCCTTTCCAATTTGCCCTTGTCTTTTTATTTATTTTTTTTTTGCTTTCAGTCGTTTTCTATTCCTACATTGAGGGCAATGTAGAATTTAAGTGTGGGGATGGGAAACTATCGTTTAGTCTGTATACAGAGTCGTTTGAGTCCAAAAAAAAAACGTATAAAGTAAAAAAAAATGTCCCTGATTTTGAAGTTTGCATTATAAATTATGGGAAATGATAGATAAAATCAAGTGTCTGGTTTTCAAATATTATATGTATTAGAAAAATAAATAATCGAAAGCGTGTTGACATGGGATGTGTGGGTAGGCCCGGCCGGTAGAAAAATTTTCCTTTGATCTAATACACACCTAAATATATTAGGATACCTTGTGGGTTCTCATCTGGGAAAAATAGGGAAGCTGAAACCGCCAATAATAGTATAAGGAATGCCGTTATAAGTTTAAAACCGTTAGAATTTCTAATAAAAAAAAAGAGCTGGATATAAAATAAGGGCAAGGCCAATGGTGTCGTTTCTAGGGATAGTGACTCCGGACTCGACTCCCTCTAGGATTGTCTGAAAATAAATATCTAAAAGCTCCTGAATAAATTAGAAATCAAAGCGAAAGCGCTGAAGCTTAAGGTGCCTCGCCACTGGGATAGCGACTTGGACTGGTCACACCCTCTGAGTTAAGTAAGCTGAGAAAAAAAAAAAAAAAAAAAAGGAAACAAATGATTTTAAATTCTCTCGGTTTTCTACATAAAATGGTTAGGAATAATCAATTGGTTGTTCCTTTTGTTTCATAAGCTTGAGGCGGGATTAGGTGAAACTGTGGCGTCTTTAGTGTGAGACCCTAGGTAGACTAAATGAACCTAAAATTAAACTAACATGATAAGGGGCTTAGAAACCGGCGGTTGGGTTTAAGAGGACAAGTATACCTGCAATCGCAGTTGGCACGTGATTAGATTTTTAAATTAAAGTAACCTATGTTTTGATGCCAGATTATTTGATTGTGATTCCATAGCATAATTCTTTTTCAGGAACGGAAAAGAGATAAGTGTGGGGATGTTTGATGTGTCGTAAAACACATTTTTTTTCCTATGTATTTTGAGTCATAAATTAGTATTTTGTATATAGTTTTTAGTAGTTTTAGGCGTGTGTTCGTATGTTTGTCTATTTTTATCATTGTGTAGTTTTTATTAGTTTTTAGTACTTAATTACTCGTTTTATATTTTATAGGTGTTCGTGGAGAATGAGCTTAAAAAGAAAGAATTTTAATTGAGACACGAACACTTGAGAGCATGTGTTCATAAACGTTGGAGCGTAAACGAGCAACTTTGGTCGAGCCAATAACACCTAATACGAGAGCATGGAGTAATAATAATAAGGGGTTGTGGATTCATACACCCCTACTTTAGGATTCATACACCCCGGCCCACACCTATCACCAATAGAAAGCTGACACATACCCAGAATGTGATGTCATACACCCTAAATATGATGTCACGGGGTGTATGAATCCTAGAACCCTAATAATAATACTAATAATATAATAATAATACTATTAAAAAAAGAAAAAAAAAACAAATAGCTTGGGCCGTAGCCCAAGCCCAAGCCAAACACAACAATTCAATTTCAAAGTCGGTCAAAGATAGGAAAAAATATATGTTTTTGTTTTGACGGCAATTAGGGGAATTATTGATTCCACTTCGAAAAAAAGATTCAATCGAAAGAAAAGAGGGCCAGAAGGTGATCGACCAGGAGGAATTTTGGAAAGGAGAAGGTACCGGGTGCACTAAAGATTAATTATTTGAAAACCCGGTGGTTTGTTTTATTCGTTTTAATTATTTAGAGACATGATGAAATTGTTTTTTATAGACTTTGAATTTATGTTTCTAATTATAATTATGAACTAAATATTTTATGGTTGCTTAGGTTTATGAACTAGACACGTAATTTGCAGTATTTAATGATTTTTGGTTTTTAATTTGATGTGTAGAATTACATGATTTTAAGTTTATTGTTGGATTTGATATATGTGTGTTGGTGTTGATTTTATTTGAAGTTTGTTTATTGGTTTTGTGGAACTAGGCATGTAGAGATACCCCCTAGGTCTAGAAATCAATCTAGTTCGTCAACTTAGGTTAGCGTGCTAGTATTTGGAGTTGGAGTACGACACAAGTATAACAAACTAATATAATAAATTAACTAAAACGTGCAGTTCATTCTTGAGGGTGAGAAATCTAACTCGAGCTTGCTAGGTAACTAACTAGGCATTGTTCGGTAGTTGGCAAGCGCTAGGGCGGGAGTCGCTACTTGTCCGTGTTTAGAGTTTTCCTAGGTTTTCTTCAGTAGAGTTTAAGTCTGCTTCATAGTTAGAAGGTTTTAATCCAGGAGAGGTTTTAATCTGATTTCTGTGGGATTTTGGTACGCTAGGGCGATCCGGATCCATCTTAGCATTTCTACACTTGTCCCGCCTTGAGTCTAGTGAGCTATCTTTGACATGAGGTTTATTAGATAAGAATAGGGTCTCAAGTTAATTACCAGATTCAGGATTTATTGCTAGTGTCTAGGGATTTTACCTAAGTAACCAGCCTTCTTCCTATCTGAATTCTCCAAGTTCCTAGTTTCGTATAAGCAGCTGAGGTTATTTTATTATATTTAGTTTCTTCTAAGTTTATAATTATTAGTTTAACCCCAATTTAAGTATATATTTATTTAGGCTAGTATTCGGTAGAGGTTGTGATCTAGAGTTGCAGTCGCGTCTTTGGGTTCGATACTCGGTCTTATCTGTTTACTGCTTTGCGACCGGTACACTTGTCGTGCGTGTGTAGGTTTTAGGTGAGTCGTTTTAATTAAAGCTTGTGTTATTTTTATATATACATTTACACACATCAAGTTTTTGGCACCGTTGCCGGGTACACAATTGGCACTCTTGAGAATTATCCGATCCGTTTCTGGTCTACTATTTTGTGAATAATTTTTTCTTTGTTTTTCTTATTTCTTATTAAAAATATAAAAAATTACTAAACATCAAGTTTTTGGCACCGGGCAAATGACATCTTTTTAACTTGCTAAAAACCAATGACATCACCCATCCATCAAACACCCCTTTATCTTTAAAATATAAAAAATTACTAATAACACACTACATCTCATCCACCTTTTCTACCCGATCTTTATAATATTGAATCATTGTTATTTTTGCTTTTCATATATGAAAAACCACTATTCACCCTTCATCAAATTATTGTGAACATATTAAAACGAGAAATATATTAAAATAAGTGTATGTGAGTAAAATAAAGATAAATATGGTGGATGGGTTGTGGAAGGTTTTTTAAAATGAGAGATAAATTTAAAAACAAGCGTTCACAAACCCGTCCACCAAATCCTCCCCCGTCTTTAAAATTAAAAAAAACTATTAAAAACACAGTGCAACACATCCACCACTTTATACCCTATCTTTATGTTATGAAAAATTGTTATATGGAAAGCTACTATGCACCCTACACCAAATTATTGTCAGTGTGTATGTTAATGAAAAATAATATAAAATAAGGTTTGTAAGTAAGATAAAGATAAATTGGTTGATGGAATGTGAAAGACTTTTTTTAAAATGATACATAAAATTTTGAAAATGTTATTTTTAGTTAAATTATAGTGCAAAAATGGTAAATGGGATGTGAATTATAGGGTAAAAGATGATGGATGGGATAACCGACTCTCATAAAACCCAATTCTCATTCAAAATGCTGCTAATTTCTTCTTCCTTCTTCTATAGAACTGTTCTTCCCCAGTTACAAAACACATTTGTACCCCCAAACCCTCTTTAATTAATGACCCCATTCAGGCCCACCTTTAATCACACAACAACTGTAACAAATCAATTAATCATTTAATTTGTAACCCCTACCTGCCTACCCCATTTTATATGATTCAATCCCTTTTCTATGATGATACCCTTAAAATCTCCAAATTCCCTATAAAAATCAGAAATTTCTTGACTCAAATCTGTTGTTTATTGTCTTTGTTCTTTATTTTCGATATATGTTGATTTTAGTTTTGATGATTTTTAACCTGCACTTGAGAAATCCACTTTGTTTTTTAATGCTTGTGTTCAGCAGGAATCTGAGTTAATTCAATTTAAGTTTGTTGAGTACAGCAATTCAGAGTACAACTTGCTAGGGTGATATATTCATCTGGTATAGGTATATGACAGTTTTTCGTTAATGTGTTTAAGTATTGTATTCTTTTTTTAATTCTATCACCTTTGTTTTAATGTTTATATTTTTTAGATTATGGGAACTTGTCATAGGTGGGTAGCACACAGTAACCTAAAATACAATGATTACAACTTGTAAAAATACAATTGTAAATAATGATAGTAGACGTTACGATGGAAAGCTAAACAATGATAGAACAAGTGGGCAAGAAAAGTTATCAAACACAGGAATCAATATGTAGACTAACATCTTACATGGATAATAACAAGAGTAATATATCTAACGTAAGTGTTGTGTCCACAAAAATAATAGGCTAACCATGAACTCAGAACTAAATTAAATAGGTGGGTGAGATGTTTCTCTGAGTGTAAACTGCTCCATGGTTAAGATCAAACAAATCCATGGCATAGAAACACTCCAATGGTTTCGGTGTGATGATAGAAATAAAGGACTGTAGGATGAAAAGATCATTGACACTTGGTTCATAATAGTATATTATATTTGGATCATATTATATTAAACTAATCTAAGATCCTATTAACTTATAGACCCATTTAGTGAGCTAGACTCCAAACAAAAAGATGCGAGAAACA
>JAUTDX010003832.1:0-32304 GCA_030844895.1 Ambrosia x helenae | reverse complement strand
ACCCGGGATGTGTAAGTAGTCCCAAACCGGACTAGAAAGTAGTAGTCCCAACCCGGACTAGAAAAGTTAATTACGTTGTCTCAACCCGAGACACATGCTTTTGAGAAAAGAGTAGTGAAAACTCACTTAGGTTGCACGTGAATGATCCAAATCCTTCAAACAGTAACGAGCTACCAACTCCCTATTACAAGTGTCACTAGGTGAGTGTACGTGCATACCAACACATCATGCATTTGTGTGTCCAAAACTTCTAAAGTTCAAACCGTGTAGTGACACCTAATGACTCTACATGCACAAGTAAGTCCTAGTATCCCGTTGGTGATCATATTGATTATTATCAGTTTAATACCTCATACACGTTTCTCATTAAGTATTCATGCAAGTTGATGTCAAAATACATACCATATAAGACTCCAAATAGTCCAGTAAACATCCCTTACACAATCTGCGTTTTCAGGGCAGATTGTACGTTGTGAAAAACGAATTATTTAAAAATTAACTAACAAACGAATTAAACTCCCAAATTTTACTGAATATTCATTAGGGATTCATTTGATAACCCATTATTTTTTTTATCTCACAACCAAACACAAAAATTATTAAAATTCGTACAACGTAGCTATGTCCAGAAAATTTCCACAGCAGGTCAGTTTAGTAGAAAAATTCCCAAAAATTGTGTATTCACCCAAACGAGGTGAATCCAATTGGAAAAGCCAAGTTTTTTCAATGTTGACCTACTGTCCAAATTTTCATAATTAAACCCTTTGTAAATCTCGAGTTATGATCGTGTAAAGTTGACCCGATTTATAATTCCGAAAATCTGATATGACCTTTAACTTATAAAATCATGAATACATATCAAAACAAGTCCAAAAGCGATGATTTTGGAATTTTTGAAAAGATAACACCATAAGTTATGTTTTAGGATTAGAAAACAATCCGATTACACCTTTTTAATCACTCTATAACAGCCCTACAATTCGTCACAATGAATCTGTCAGCAAATCAGAATTTATCAACATGGCTCATATAAAACCTAATCATTCTCAATACCTTATAATCATGCAATAACTTCATATTAACACAATAACATTCATATTATCACGTCTAATCTCAGGTTTTTACATACCATATACTCTAGATATGATTTCTATCAACAATATTCATCAACACTTTCAACAAACATAATAAACATTCAACATACATTGATTTGCAATTCTAGCATGTATATTTCTAAAGTTTTTATAATTTTCCAGCCTAAAATCACATCATTTAACATGTTAAAACGCATACCTGAATTGCTAGAGTCCCTAGAATCACAAGATAGCACTCGAAATTGCTTGAACTAGTGCAAAATTGATGAAGATTGAGATTGGAAGGTGATTGTGGGGGGTCTCCTTGTCCACGACGCAAATGGGGGGTATTAGGGTTTGTGATTCTTTTTTTAAATAACACACCTAGGGTTGAGTTATGGGCAAGGTTTCGGGCTCTAGTGATTTTTATTTGATAAGTGAGCCCATTAGCCCTATCTAACTCTCGAGATTAATTCCCGATAATAATAATCATACTAACTTGTATAAAACTACTGTTTTATTAATTCATATTATGTTTATCATAAGTGCACATATCTCATAAGGTTTACGTACAAGTTAACTAATACGCAGTAATTCACATAAGCATGCAATTCAATACACGTGTTACTTCACATTCATCAACACTCAATAGTTCATATAATCATACATGTTTTGATAAATCACCAACGTTGGATACAAGACTCGGGTGTGTGTCAATACCAAAACCTTCCTAGTTATAACTACGTTAATATCATCTAACATATGTTATTATCCCTGACATATCAAAAGACCTTCTTAGCTAACCCTAGTTATGCGTTTAGTCCGAAGGTACATGCAATTAACCAGAGTTCAGTAAAAGTAATATTTTGAAAATGCTGGGTGTTCACATACTCCGCCGGCTTCTGGCGAAACAAACCGGACGTTAAAGATGCCTCTCTATAAGTCCACGCCATCTCTACTTTCGACTCACGAACCAAAATGTATCATCGTCAATATCTAAAAGGGTGATTTGTTCAAACCCTTTCGCATCCGTTTGACCAAACCACACCGTCTCTTGTCACTCCAAGAACCGTCTCAATGCCGTTCGAACCCACCAGACTGTCTAAATCTACGGTTCATATACATTCCACTATTAAAGTATTAACTACTCCCCTGTCTTCTGATCTACTCATTTTTTTTTACTTGCTCGAATGCGACGTCGATAATCGTTGACGTGTTCCGGCGATGTAAAGACTCATGTATAAACATAATCGCTAGTTTAGCATGTAAAACAGTAAAAGCTATTCTTTTTATTTCTTAGGGACATACGTGTTGAACCAAATAAAACCATACAGTTATACGGATCTGTTGTGCTTTCGCATGCATATAAAAACACATACATTTGAAGTTATAAATATATATATATATATATATATTATATATTTATATATATATTATATATATATATAAATATAAAACTCACATTTAGACATAAGTTTTTCAGCCAAATGTCTTAATTGACTATAAAAATATATATGTGATATTTTTTCGTAGTAGTAAAAAGAGAACGAAATTGTACACTAAGCAAACTAATAATGTAAGCCGTTACAATAATTTGCTTTGGTAGGTTCATATAAATCCTGAATGTCACGGTTGTAAAAATGAGTATTAATAACTGTTTATTCTAATCAACATATGAACCATATGTGAAATGACTATTTCTTTGTAATCTATGTATGATGTATTGTTATATTACTTTTATATTAATTATTTTTAAGTGATAACTAACTGTACTCCTAAACGTATATGAAATTTATACAACTATGAATATGATTAATCCATTAAGCCAAGTGGTTAAGATTTGTAAGGGTCTATATCGCCGGACAATCCATGAGTCAACGAACAATATTCTCAAATTAATGTCCTTTAATTTTAATAATGAAGATATAGGATTAAACAAAATTCTTTGATCCTCGTCGATTTCTTGCAAAGTTCATCATCACAATCAATGTAAGTATATCTTTCCCCTTTTTCATGTTTTACACTTTTGGGGCTATTCATGTACATTATGACAAAAATGTTATCTTTTACTAAATGCAATTCTCATGTGTGTTTGCTTTAGGTTAATTTGTGTGTATCTATGGCTGTCAAAATCATTAACCGTTGTGGCCTGATATTTCAATGAATAGTACTATGGTATATACCCCTTGTGACTCTATTGAGAGCCCTTGGTCAATGTCTTGTGATTCATTATACTAAAATGGTTTTCATGTGTTGTCTTATTCTATTGTCTTAGGGTTGGTTTTGACTGATACTACTTATTACATAATTGCAAATGTTACCGCACATGAATTGCTAAACACTTTTCTTACTATGTGTATTCAAACAGGGTATGCTCATAATACTTTTTGTATTTGACATATACTATTTTCGTACATGTTTCAGGTTATTTATGAGATGACTTTTAAGCTTTTTTGGAATTTTACTTAGATTTTGGATTCATTGTATTTCAGATAGTTGCCATTTAGAATCGTTGTATTTCATTTCAATGTAATAAATTATTTAATCAATGTATCAATATTTACACTTTTAATCCATGAGCTATTGAACAATCGTCACTACGAGACACCTCGATGTTTCCGCCATCGGTTGGGTGTTACATATAGGCTAAGTATCAATAGAACTCCCACGTTTTTTTGAGTAAACCCTAGAAAACCCTACTTCACGAGTTTTTTAAATTGAAAATTTTAGGTCATGTAGTATACTTATTTTTATGTGTGTTTTAGACAAAAAAAATCAAAAAAGTATCGTTCGTTTTTTTTTTAAATAAATAAGTTTTGCATCGTAACATATGTTAGCATATTTTTACACGGGTAACATATGTTATTATGCAAAACGTACTTATTTATTTAAAAAAAACCGATCAGGGCTTCTTTTTTATTTTTTTTCGCTAAAAACTCTTAAAAACATGTATATTACATGCACTAAAATTTTCAAACAAAAAAAGCTCGGAAGTAGGTTTTTCTATGGGTTTTCTAGAGTTTCCTCAAAATTTTTGAGGTTTTCTATCAATCCTTTCCCTATCAATATATATATATATATAGGTGTAAGTATATACAAAGAAACCCATTTTTTTTTGTTGGACGATATTGTGCTAGATGCAGAGACTAAACAGTGCCTTAATGAGAGGGTAGAAGACTGGCGAGAAGCGTTAGAGAGCAAAGGGCTTAGAATTAGTCGATCCAAAACTGAGTATCTATGCTGTGATTTCAGTGGTTCAGACGGCGATGATACCCAAATTATCATTGAGGGTCAAGTGGTCCCGCAAGTGACTAAGTTCAAGTATTTGGGATCCTATGTACAACATGATGGTGAGATTGATAGTGATGTAGCCACCGCATTCAAAGTGGCTGGGTTAAGTGTGAGAGCGGCCAGTGGAATACTGTGTGATAGGAGATTCCCAGTTAAACTAAAGGGGAAAGTTTATAGGGTAGCAGTTAGACCCGCTATGCTGTATGGGTCAGAATGTTGGGCCATCAGACACAAGTGCGCAAATAGAGGTGGCAGAGTTGAGAATGTTGAGGTGGATGTGTGGGCACACAATAGTAGATCGGATAAGAAATGAGGTCTTCAGGGAAAGGTTAGGAGTGATTAGTATATCAAATCAGACCCAGGAAGGTAGATTGAGATAGTATGGGCATGTGAAGCGGAGGGGGTCAACAGCACCAGTAAGTGCAGTTGAAACCCTTACCTTCGAGAGGAAGAGAGGTAGAGGGAGGCCCAAATTGACGTGGGATGAGCGGATTAAGCATGATTAATTAGATTTGCACCTCTCTGTGGACATGGTCCAAGATAGGGCTTCATGGAGGCGTAGGATTAAGGTCAAGGACCACTAGGGAGGGTACATTAGAGCTTTAGTCGTGTCCCAGGGACATAGCCTTGCTTACACTTTAGAGGGACTCTATAAGTGACTTCCTTCGTGTTTGTGCACATATATTATGATATTTGATGGTTTAACGTTGTTTTTAGTCCTGAGAACTCTCCCTATTGTCATTGATTATTAGTCACATCTTTTTTTTTGAGCCGGGGGGTCTCTATGAAAGCAGCCTCTCTATTCTCAGGATAGAGGTAAGGTTTGCCTACATCCCACCCTCCCAGACCCTACTTGTAGCATGCTATTTGTGGGATTTACTGGGTATGGTTGTTGTTGATTTACCCATTAATATATTAATTATGAAGGGCTCCATTGTCATTTCACTTTTCCCCCTATTTTTTTCAATTTTTGAATCTTTCCCACCCACTAGGGATGAGCATAGAGCGCCGAATACCAATCCCATCCCGTCCCAACCCGATCTCGTACCGAACCGATACCGAACCGAGGGTGTTCGGTATCGGAACCCACATTTAGAGGTTTACGATTTTGGTATTTTTGGTATCGGTACAGAATCAGTATGGTATCGGTATTTTAAGGTAAAATACCAATACCATACGGGTATCGTACCGATACTGATACCGTACCGTATGTATTCGGTATCGGTATTGAGATTTGGGATTTTTGAGGATCGGTATTTTCGGGATCGGTGTCGGTCGGTACCGATACCGTCCCGTGCTCATCCCTACCACCACTATATAAAGAAATAATATCTCTCTCTCTTTCTCTTTGTTGATACACTATATGTGGCTATCGCTTTGGATTCATAATATTAGGCATTTTTGTATTGAAGAATGCTGATTAGAAGACACATTTGACCTGCCGAGAGGTCGAATGAGGTTTATATGGGACGAACGAAGATTTGAAGTTATTATATGTTTTGGTTCGAGTTTTGTAGAGGTCGAACGTACACATTCGACCAATACAAGGGTCGAACGTGCTGGTCTATAAATAGTTTAAGTTTGTTTGAAAGTTATTCAGTTGTGTCATTTGTATGTGTGTTAGTGTGTGTTTTTGAGAGAAGGTCTAGAACACCTAGAGTGTGTGTTTAATCATTGTAATCGAGCCTTTAACGTCTAAACTTGATTGATTATTAATGATAAAGATGTTTAACATGGATTTCATTGTGTCTAATTGATTATCATATTGCATACGATTTAGGGATTCCGCACCTGAATTGTTCCACTCGTGTGATAAATTGTGGTTTTTCATAAAAACGATCCTTTACAAAGTGGTATCAATGCTATGCTTAATCACATGATTGCGATTTGATAGTTTTTCATTAGATTTTTACTCAGAATTATCAAAATTTTATCTATTTTGCATGAGTTTTGGATGATCATGGAGATTGATTGATTTCGAGGTGTTTTTAATGATAAAATCAAAGATTCTTTCACAAAATTTAATTTCCTACAAATTCGAAGCAAAACCTGCTAAAGATCATCGAAATCCATCAACTTTTGATAAAATTGGATCAAAATAACTGATTTTTGAAGAATAACCGTTTTTTGGTAGACTGTACCCTGTTCACGAAAAGAAGAGAGGGTGATTTGCTTCTCGCGCATATATATTTTGATGACATTATTTTTGGTTCTACTAATGAACTTTTATGCAAGGAATTTGAGAAAGTTATGCAAGAGAAATTCGAAATGAGTGCTATGGGAGAAATGCAATTTTTCTTAGGCTTGCAGATGGATCAATTGCCAATGGGCATCTTTATTCACCAGATGAAATACGTTTCTGAAGTCTTGAGCCGATTCCAGATGGATGATTCGTAGCCTATGGATACTCATATACAACCCAATCACGGGATTGGAGTTGACGTTAAGGGGGAGCTTACTGATCCCTATACTTATTGTGCCATCGTCGGATCTCTTATGTATCTCACTGCATCCCGTCCAGACATAATGTTTGCTACATGTATTTGTGCACGTTATCAATCAAAGCCAAAACAAAGTCACCTAGTTGCAGTTAAACGAATCCTTCGTTATCTGAAGTGTACTCCGTTACGCGGGTTATGGTATCCTAAGGATGGTAACTTTGATTTTATTGCCTTTAGTGATTCTGATTATCCAGGTTGTGATATTGACGCAAATTCCACAACGGCTGGATGCCAATTTCTGGGGAGTAGGCTCGTGACCTGGCAGTGTAAGAAGTAGACATCGATTGCTCCGTCTACATGTGAAGCAGAATACGTGCCAGCCTCAAGTTGCTGTTCACAAGTGCTTTGGATACAACAACATATGCACGACTACGGTTTGCAATTTCTTAGAACCCCCACTCATTGCGATAATGAAGCAGCCATTGCACTCACTAAAGACACTGTCAATCATTCCAAGGCTAAGCATATCCGAGTTCATTATCAGTTTATTCCAGAATGCTATGCTAAAGGATTGATTGACATGATCAAAATCCACACTGATTATCAAAGAGCCGATTTGTTTACCAAAGCTTTTGATAAATCACGCTTTGAATTTTTATTACAAGCTAAGGTATAATAGAAAAGTGAGATTAAACTCCACCTCAGTTTATCAAATTTTTAGTTTTTTTTTTTACTTTTTCATAAAATCAAAAACCCAAAAATATGTTTTCAATTTTAGGAGGAGCTTTTTTATTTTCAGAAAAACAAAATACATCGTACAATTTGAAAATCCATAAAAATTAGAAAAAACCAAAAATGATTTTCCTGGAGAAAAAGAGGAGATGATAGTACATCAGAGAGGATTTGATTCATTCTAAAGAAATGTGAATATTTTTATTCATAAAGCGTGTGTTGGTTTTGTGTGATGTGTGCTGGTAGGCTTCGTAGACTTAATACTGCATGCCTGATACATACATATCAAACTATTTACTATGTGGATGAATACCTCATGGGCATTTGGTCTTGGTACCGTAATTTCATTTGATAGAGTATTGTACAAAATTCGGAGGTTTCGAGTTGTTATGTTATTAGTTATCTGGGGCTAACTTATCTGATATTTTGTCGTATTAATTTACGGACCTAGATCAGGAAGGATATCTTAGTAAAAGAGGTTTAATGCCAAAACCCAAAGTTACCGAATTGAGGAACTTTAAATGTGTGATGATAATCAAAGATTATCTAATACATCGTATCTAATCACTGATGCAAATCATGATTGATATAAGACCTCAACCTGGTAGAGTGCGCATGTTACTTCGTAGCATTGATTTGCTGACTTGTACACCTCTGTGCCTCATACCTTGTCATTACGGATAACGATAGCATAATCACACGTTACAATGGATACTTGTGCAATATTTCTTGATACGGAAGTATGTCGTGTGCGTGGGAACCACAGGTGAATGAGTTTATACTATATATACTGGTATCAGTTTAAAGCATTGCATAACGGTCTGCATGAGAGTTTATGTGGATCACAATATCAGCAATTGCTAAATCACACATTGACTTTCATGATAAATATTTTTATAGATCAACGGTGTGTTTGATTTCTCATAAACTGATATGATCCTCTTACCGGAAATCACAAAATGTTTACTGCTTTAAATTTTTCATTTTCTTCATGTATACAAAAACTCAAAAAGATTTTTTGCGTGTTTTAGCATAAATTTCAGAAAATCCAAAATTTTTACATTTCTGTGTTATTTTCGATAACTGATGGTGGATGATAGTCATTTTCTGATGTTTGACGAACGAATTTAAGTTTTGTATCATTAAACTGAAAAAATTATGAAAGTTTGAAGATTTTCAAGGTTTAAAATGATAAAACGGGATTCGAATCGGATATTTGATAAATTTTCATTTTTCCAAACCTTGATTCGACCTTTCGTTAGGTCGAACGACTGTTTGTGGGTTACATTCGAGCCTTATCAGGAGGTCGAATGAGAGAGTTTGTTTGATATTATTTCATTCGAGCCATCATATTTTCATTCGAACCTTTTAGTAGGTCGAATGAAACTTTGATTTTCTCATTCGAACCCTGCAAGGGTCGAATGAGACGTCTATATATATATCATCTCTTCATTCGAACCTCATAAAAATTTCAAAAAATTCTGATCTTAAAGTCAACTTGTTGCCCAGACCTTTTACACCTTATTATCTTGTTCTCTGGATTGTGCTGATCATTTCTATACTATTATTACAGATATTCATCCATGGATTTGATCAGAATCGTTGTTTGAATGTTTAAACCCTAAACTGGATGATTTGTGGTTTTAACTTGTTTAATAATCCAATTTGTCCATCAATTCATCAATGTCGATTGGTTTAAACCCTAGTTTTTGGGGAAAATCATCGATTATTGATTAATTGATGCAATTGAGCCTTAAGATAGGTTAGTCGGCAATCTTAGGGTAAATGTAAATCAAAATCAGAGGTTAATATGAACTAAACAATGTTTTGGTAAATTTGAATTTGAAACAGGTTTTCATTCGACTTGATCGAAGGGTCGAATGAAATGATTTTACCTGATTCGAACTTCAGTTAAACACATTCGAACCCACGTTGGGTCGAATGAAACAACTTTTGACCAATTTTATTGTTTTATCCGTTTTAACAAGTTTGAATGTTTTTGATTGATTGTTTTGTAGATAAAATGGTTGAAAAAAGCATCACAGAATGTTCAGGAGACTGTAGCATAGGAGAAGAAAGCCCCAAAAGAGTTGAACTTTGAGCCGAAGCACAATTGTTGTGCATATCTTGGTGCAGTAGGAAAGTATGCCGAATTTGATGGTATGATTAGCTTTTTGAAGAGATGCAGAGTCGTTTATGTTCTTGCACTGTCGATCACCATATACAGAGATCATCATGTTCATTTCTGGGAGAATGCGGGCCATTACTTTCTGGGAGAATGCCTCACTTATACAAAGCAGAATTCAAGGCAATCTTGTTTTAGTATCTGAACAAGACGTCAGGGAAGCCTTACAGTTACGAGATTCACCGACAGATCCTATTGAGTTGACTTGGATTGAACAGAGGAAGTGCTTTTTGAGGATGAAGTACAATGGACCAATCACTGATTGCATGTTGCACAAAGCTAAGCTGTGTCCACCTTACAAGTATCTTTTACATGTAAACTTACAAGTTTTTGGACCAGTTAGTGCAGGGTACGATGTGCTAAGGAAGAGTTTGAGTTCATTGGTGGTGGCATTGATATTGAACAAGCCTTTCAATGTGTCAGGAATGATATTCCATCACATGAAAGAAGTTTTACAAGGCTTGAAGGGTGATAAATTCTTGATGTACTCTAGATTTTTACAGATGGTATTTGATCATAAATATCCTGACTTGAAGAAAGATCCTCTGCAAGTTATTAATCAATATCACATAAAGTTTGCTACTTTGAGCAGGATGATTGCTTACAAGGGTGTTCTTGAAGCAGAGAAGCCACCAAATAAAAACTTATTTGGACATTTAAGAGATGTTGGTTACAATGATCCAGGTCAAGACAAAGCTAGATATAGGGGTGTGCATGGGTCGGTTTGGTTCGGTTTTTACCATTAACCATAACCATAACCATAACCATAACCATAACCACTATTTTGGTTATGGGATTTTCTTAACCATAACCATAACCAAACTTCGGTTATGGTTAATCGGTTATGAATTCGGTTATGGTTCGGTTGTGTTTATTTCGGTTATTAACCATAAACTTCAACTAAAACTAACTTTCGACTAAAGTTTAAAAATTAAAACCGTGTGTGGGTCTACAAAATAAAAAATGGAACTTACGATGGTGGACTTAGCTTAAGTTTTTTTATAAGACTAACAAGTTTACATTTTTTTTGTTAAACTACCAACGGGGGATACTTGTTAATAAGATATTTCTAGACAATAAAAAACTTACCTAAGCTTAAGTTTAATTCTTTATTAAAATAAAGGTCACCTACATCGAGATCGTTTTGTTACTAGCATACTTTTATCTTAGTAGAAAACTCTACATGGTTAGTGTTAAACATAAACCTATTACAAGAATTAAAATTAGAAATTCGGTTCGGTTTTGGTTATGTCGGTTAACCAAAGTTTCATAACCATGACAATAACCGCTCTGTCGGTTAAAGAAATTTCATAACCATAACCATTGGTTATGTCGGTTATTGGTTAAAATCGGTTCGGTTATGTCGGTTATGGTTCGGTTATTGGTTATGGCGCTTAATTTTGCTCACCCCTAGCTAGACATGATAATAGTAAATCGGATTCTGATAGTCCATTGTGTCCTGTTGATAAAACAGCAAAGGGAAAGAGGCAAGTTATCAACAAAGGAGCAAAATCTAGGAAGGGTAAACAGAAGGCAGATGAATCTGAAACAAATCAAACAAGGTGACTAAGGGTAAAGGTAAAGCGAAGACTTTGTTGGTTGATGAAGATAGTGAAGAGACTGAAGACGATGAAGAGTGGGACTCTCAGACTAAAACAATTAAGGTTACTGATCCCAAGGCCACTAAGATTAGTACAACTGAAGCTATAGAGAAGATAGTTGAAGAACAGAACAAGAAGACTGTTATTGAAGAGGATGCTGAAATGTTACTGAATTTAGATATTTTCAAGGTTCACCAGTGACAGGTGCAAAGATTGTTAGAGGCAGAAAGAAGAGTATGTCTAAGAAGGAGAATCCAAGAAAGAAAAGAAACAGAGAGATTGATTTATTAGTTCTTCGCAAGAAAATTCCTGAAGCAACAAGTTCCAAAGCAACAACACAGCAGCATCACCAAGTTTAAAGAAGGAGAAAGTTACTGAGGTTATCACTACTGATCCAGCATCATCACTCAGTCCTGAGAATTTTTCCGCCAAGCTGAAGAATGTTGTAGCAGAAATGGAGAAGAAGTCTAAGAAACCCAGAGCTGAATCAAGTTCAACACCCAAAGTTACTGTTTCTGATGAAGTTATGGAAATAGTAAAGAGACAGATTGGGAATGTAATGAAGGCTTTCAGTTAACAGCAAGAAGAATTTAAACAGCTGAAAGAGAATGAAGCTAATATGTTGAAGATTGTGTTGACATCTCAGAAGCAACAGAAAGAGTTGGAAGAAACTACTGAGAAACTCAGAGCTTCTGATAGAAAGAACGAAAGAACGATTAAGCTGATTGAAAGCAAGAATAAAGAGATGAAGAAATTGATCTACAAGTTATATTCTGAAGCACCACAACTTAAAGAGCGTGAAGAAGAGGAAGAGGAAGAAGAAGAACATGCCGATTATGAGGATTCAGATGATGAGGGTTCTAATGATGATGAGAGTGATGATTCAGGTGATGATGATGACAATGTAGGAGGTAAGAGTTCAAAGAAAAATAAAGAGTCAAGTGATAAAGATTCAGATGACAATGATGATGATACAAGCAGATTTAGATTGAAGAAGAGAGAATTAGAGAAAAATAAAGGCGAATCAAGCTCAAAGCAAAAGAAGAGTGGAGAAGCTGTTGATGAAGATCAGTCTATCTTCTGGACTGAAAAGATTCGTGCTTTGACAAGTGAAGATAAGAATATGTACAGACAGATGCTTGAAAGACAAGTATGGACAATAGAGTTGACTGTAGATTTCCTGATATCTTTGAAGGTGAAGATATGATGTATTTGATAGATTATCAAGATCCTGATCTTTAGGATGGTGAGTTATCTGCTGCTATGTCAAATGAAGTACTGAAGGACTAGCAAAGTAGATTAGGAAATCTATGGAAGATATATTGAATGATCAACAGATTCTAGATATACCAGTTAAGGATGCAGGAACCCATTTTGATGATCAAGATGTGCCAGTGTTTGAGGATATTGAAATGGAGGATATTTCTTATGAAGAATATCCAGAATATCATCCAATGAAGACAAAGAATGTGGTGATTCCTGATATCAACAAAGAGAGTTTGAAAGAAGCTGAGAAGTTGGCTAAGGAAAAAGGGAAGAAAGTTTTGGAAGAAGTGTTTGGTAAGGATGCTAATAAGAAACAACCTTACAAACAGTCTAAAGAATTGAAAGAGTTGCTGAGAAAACTAAAAGAAAAAGAAGCTAATAGTCCAGTAGCAGGAGTTCAGGGTCAGGGTGCGTTCTACAAACTTCATAATCAGTTTTTCAAAGGAAGAGCTTAGGCTGGAAATACTTTCCGCAACTAAGGTGTATAGGAGTAAAATGGGAAAAGGGAATTCTGTACTTTTACAGATTCTATGATATCCAAACACTTCCTTATTGGGTTGTGAGGGACGTTTGTAGACACACTATGGGTGGAACTTTTGTGAACAATCATGCAGTATGTTATTTTGCTCACAAGATGAGTTGGGAAAGCAGAACGAAATATAATTTGTTTAGGCCTCAATATCCTAAACGAATTGTCCATAAGAATGAAGTTGATCGCATAACAGGTTTGAATAAAGTGACTCTGAAGTATAAACCTCCGGTTGTGATGAAAAGAATTCCTTTGATGCCAATTCAACAGAACTTTAGTAAAGATTTTCATTTCAGGTACTATGATTGGAAGACAGCTGAAGCAGTAATTGTGCTGAGAGATAAAGAACCAAAGCTTATGTTCAAGAAGATTAGAGTTTTTGACCGATATGGTTAATTAACTATTCAGCTGACGACATCAACATGTTATATTTCAAGCCGATCTACTTTGAAGTTAATGATGTAGAATAAGCAATGAAGTTCTACAGAGAGGTTTGTTTCTGTTTTGCTTATGATGTGAATGCTGGATGTGAATATAACAAGTTGCTTGGGAAGTATGTGAAGCTCAAAGAAGTGCCGAAAGAAGGTTCGCACAAACGACAACTTGAACCTGACATAAGCAAAGAACAAAAGAAGACATTGAGAATCAAGCTGATGAACAAGACGCTCGACTATGAAAGACAACAATCCAAGCAATAGATAAGGGAGAGTTTGTTGATACACTATATGTGGCTATAGCTTTGGATTCATAATATTAGGCGTTTTTGTATTGAAGAATGCTGATTAGAAGACACATTCGACTTGTCGAGAGGTCGAATGAGGTTTATATGGGTCGAACAAAGATTCGAAGTTATTGTATGTTTTGGTTCGAGCTCTGTAGAGGTTGAACGTACATATTCGACCAATACAAGGGTCGAACGTGCAGGTCTATAAATAGTTTAAGTTTGTTTGAAAGTTATACAGTTGTGTCATTTGTAGTAGGGGTGTGCATGGGTCGGTTTGGGTCGGTTTTTACCATTAACCATAACCATAACCATAACCGCTATTTCGGTTATGGGATTTTCGTAACCATAACCATAACCAAACTTCGGTTATGGTCAATCGGTTATGAATTCGGTTAGAAGTTTAATCCATCATAAAAAAAAGAATATTACATCAATAACATTTTGTTAATAACATACTTTTATTATAGTAAAAAAACCTATATATAGTTAATATAGAACATAAATCTATTACATAAACTTAACAATACATGTTCGGTTCGGTTCGATTCGGTTATATCGGTTAACCAAAGCTTCATAACCATAACCATAACCGCTCGGTCGGTTAAAAAAATTCATAACCATAACCATTGGTTATGTTGGTTATCGGTTAAAATTGTTTCGGTTATGTTGGTTATGGTTCGGTTATGTTGGTTATGGTTAATTTTGCTCACCCTAATTTGTAGGTATGTTAGTGTGTGTTTTTGAGAGAAGGTCTAGAACACCTAGAGTGTGTGTTTAATCATTGTAATCGAGTCTTTAACATATAAACTTGATTGATTACTAATGATAAAGATGTTTAACATGGATTTCATTGTGTCTGGTTGATTGATTATCATATTGCATAAGATTTAGGGATTCTGCACCTGAATTGTTCCACTCGTGTGATCCATTGTGTGTTTTTCAGAAAAACGATCCTTTACACACTTTCATCCTATCTACCACCACCGCCACCAGCCACAACCACCGGCTCCACCTCCAACCACCACCCCTCTTGTCGACCTCCACCACCACCATATCCAGTCGCACCACCGAAGCCACCACCACCATTTTTTTCTTCTTCTTACCAACACAAACAATCCACCCCCATGAATCGTCACCCCCAACCAGCATTACTGGCCACCATCTCAACCGGAGACGACCACCGGATCCACAGGCATTCGGAGAAATTAAGCAGTGATTTAAAAGAAAGGAAATATGGTGAAAGACTTAATGAAAATGGTGGGTTTAGAAGTCAGTGTGGCTGTGTTGTCGAACCTTTTTCGTGCTCGATAGGATCTCTGTTGTGGACGGCCAGAAGCTCTCCATCTCCTCTGCTTCTCTCTCTGTAGATTATAATGGTGTTTGTTAATCGCATTCTGATGTCAGATTTCGATGTTGAATTAATGATGATGATGATGAAAGTATGTTTTTTTTACTTTATCTATGTTTGTTTTCAATTTATAATACGATAATGCCTTGGAAATTGGTTTGGATATGGACACATGTCACTTTTCATTAGTTTGTGTCTTTTTATAAAGTAAATGAAGGTGAGTCAATGGAGGGTTTTGTGTGTGGATGATGGAGTTCTTAGGGAGGAAGAAAGAGGGGTGAGTGAGAGAGAGAGAGATAGAGAGAAGGGGGGGGGGGGATGTAGAAGTGTGAAGATACAGATGTGGAAATGAGAGGCTTGATGATGACAGCTGTATAGAATAGTAAATTACAAAATCGCCCTTGCAAGAATAAAAAAATACAGAATTGCCATGTTACTATTCAAATGTTCTCTCCGTTTAATATATATATATATATATTATAAACTAAATGATTTTAATGATTACCATGGAATAAAATAGGGTCTGCAAATTTTCTTTGTGTTTGTTTTCAATTTATAATGATTATTGTTTTCAATTCTTGATATGTTTAATTTCTATATGTTTTTAGTGGTGTGGTTGACTAATTTTTTTTATGAATAAATGTGTAATCTTTTATTACCTTTTGTTGTTGCAATAATAAAAAAGATGTGAAATTTAATTGGGTAAAGAGGTTAAATATGCATGTTATTTGTGGCGAGTAGGAACCACTTAAAATTGTGTCTTGTTTTCGGTCACCCTTTTTAATGTTTCATTGTGAATATGAGTAATACCTAGATTATATATGTTAAGATGTGTGTTTAAAACTGGGCCATACAATATGTTTGAAAGAGACCAACTAACATGTGTTAGGGCTCATATGACATACGTTATTTTAGAAAACATATGTTAGTATATGCCCTTAAAACATGTCAGTGATGTCTAATTATCCGTTTGAAGAACCCAACTAACATCACTAGATGTGTTTTTTTATTTTTTGGTATATCTTTTGATTTTTCTCTAATAATATTTAAATTTTTATTGTATTTCTTGTATATATGTTATTCTGTGTGAAGGTTTGCTTATCTAGTAACAATTTATCATCTTCAAGAGGTCACAATAATGACGACAGAGTTGACATGTGAAGCTTTAGAGGAATAAAGTTAATAAAATTCTTCAATTACTTGGAGCAATTTTTTTTTCACGATATGATTCATACCCCAAAGAACCTTTCGACTTCTATTGTAAGCATTTGAAAATGTTTGAAACTTCTTATGTATTTGTTTGCTAACCTTTGGAACATGTTTTGGATCTTACTTAAAATTGAAGTTATGATAATATTTTTACATGTTTTTATTTTTATATTGTTTTATAATTATAGATAATTTTTATTACATCTTACAATTTGTGCTACAAAAGTCTTTTTATTTCATGGCAAAATTAAATGTGCCACTAAAATTGGTATAAATATGCCACTAGGAATAACTTTTATAGACACAAAAATTGTGTCACTAAAGACCAAAAGTTTACAGTGGCACGCTGAACAGTACCGCTAAAAGTTTTTAGTGACACCGTTTTTAGTGGTACTTTTTTTGTGTGCCGCTCATTCCTTAACGGGTGTGTAGTGGCACTTTTTAGTTTTTGTGCCATGTATTATATGTCACTAAATGGCTTTTTATTTATCATCGATAATGACTCAGCAAATGTTGAAAGCTCTATAGTTCTTATTGTTAAGCAAGTTAGCTGTCACTCTAAGGGTGACGTCAACAGATGATTGCAACAAATGTTTTGTACTTACTATATATTTAATAGTTGTTTTAATATTTCATTCATCATTTTTCATTAACAATCTTGTACAAACAAATCTAGAATGATCAGGCTGAGGGGAGTTTATATTCATTAACATGTAATCAATTTGTGTTAATTAATATATAAAGTTATGATCAAAGCTAAGATCATTGTTTATGTTTTATAGCTTATGCTGCACTTCATCTATTTCTTTCCATAATTCACTGTTAAATTCATTAAACAACATAAACAATTTAAAAGATCCTAACAATAAACTTATATAATGGATCACTAATGGATGTCTCGGCTAGTTTAGTTAATCATAGTCAAAATGTTTTATGAAAACATACCTTGTCATTGTTCGGATAATAATGGGATATTAAACAAACACTCTTTCAATCAAACAATTATAGGCTATTAATGATAGGTTTCCAGTAGTCGGGACACTATCATAACACGCGGGTATTACTTTTCAAACAATGCAACCTAAGGTGAGTTTTACGGCTCCCGTTTATTGTTTTCCTGCTTGGGGAGAAAATGCTATGTAAGCACAAAAATAGTAGATAACATAAATTACATTATATCACTTGTGGACCGACCGACTCATCTAAAGTTGTTATAACAGTTTGAACCATAAATATATGGAGCATAGCGAGGAGAGTGTGAATAGATCTATTGGGCCCGACAAGCCCCACCATTCCGATTGGAGGTCGAACGGGTGCATATTTGTAATAAATTATTATGTCAACAGTGGTTCAAACAGTTTCTTATTTTAAACATTAAAACTTGTGAACACACCAGCATTATATGTTGACACAATTAACATGTTTTCTCAGGTCACAAAGGTAGCAGCTGGCTTAGGGCGCACTAGAGTCTCACGACGTCTCACTTATCATTTACATTTTTGATAAACATTTTCTTGAACTGATTTTCAAACTATTGTTTATGTTGGTACTTTTGGGTGTAAGCCTTTGAACTGCTTCCACTGCATATTGAATTTTAAATGTGTATTTTATTATGTTATCATTACTCATGTATAGGTCGTTTCATGTGACTGTTGACTTGGATCCTAGTTTGTTACACGATTTGTGGTAAAACCCCGTAAGTCGAATTTGAGGGTGTGAAAGTATGCACAACGGCACTTCACAAAGACGTATCACACAATAAATGATCACCATTGAATCCTTATTCGAATGAAAACATACATACATTCTCGCGTATCAAGCTGCTTTGCTAATGCCATGTTTGGGGACAACGTAAACAATAACAACCATTTCATTACAATCCTAATAACAACGCAAATGATTTTGTGTTTGGTATAAAAGGAAGCATATTTTTTTTAAACTCTAAAAAGAAAGAAAGAAAGAAAGAGTTATTATGTTAACCCAACATAACAATAATCTAACTTCTTGTTCCAAACATACAAGAGTTTATGCCAAATACTGACCAAACATTGTTGTTCTACCTACTTTTGTTAACCCAACATCTAATGTTCACTTTTAATTACCTATGAAGGTCAGAGTGCATGGTTATCTAGAATATCATTGGTATGGGTTTTAGGAATGAAGATGAAGATGAAGATAACTATAACCCACATAATTAATTTATTATCAACTTTTTTTTTATCTTCTTTAATTTGCTCTATTTTTGTATACTTAGTATTTTTTCACTTTTATATTTAGGTAGTTAAGTAAATGTTATATTTTTTTTAAACGAGCAACGATTCTTTACAAGTTGGGCTTCCTAGGTGAACTCATTGACGCTGATGACCATCCCATTAACTAAAGGTGCATTTTCAAGACAACCTAGTTTCAGTTTGAAACTTGGTCCGGTAGATGTTTCTACGACCATGAGTCATGATTCTTACCTGATTTCGGTTTTGGTTTCGATTCTAGTTCAATTACGGTTCCATTTCTCTTAACATACACACTTTTAATAGCATAAAAATTACATAAAATTTAACTTTTTTAACATTTAGGTTTTCTTAAAGAATAAAATTGAATTTTAATATAAAAAAGCAATTTTATTTGTGTTTATGGCCAAAAATATTTTTTTTTCTGTAAACCGGTTTTGTTTTTTTTTCTAGTTTCAATCGGTTTTTAGCGCTACTGGTTCGGGTTCATTTAACCAGTTTTTGTTTCAGTTTTAGAGCGGGCGATTTTCGGTTTCGGCTTCAAAATTTCGGAGTTGGTTTTTTATGCACCTCTACCGTCCACCATTCTATACTAAACCACCCGCCCGAGAGCCCACAATAGTAAAACCTTTTTCCCACCTCAAGCGAATTGCGCCAAGTGGGACTTGAACCCACTACCTCTCTACATTGGATGGTCATGTGGTTGCCTCCACCCAGCCCCTTGATCTAGGACTCATTGACAAATAATTGTTTGTAACATGAAACTAAGCATGTTTTGTATGTGGGTAATTAATAACTGTGTCAAACAATTACGTTTAAAAAGTTATTAGTTTTTTCGGTATCTTTAGTTATTACACGATACATATCTTTTTGAAAGTACAAAAATAAATGATATTCACATCAACTTGCAACATTCGGTCTGTGACACCCAGCAAATTCAAGTTAATATTTTATTAACATTTACCATTTATTTTGGTTAAAATATATTTAGTTTAATTTGGAGGAATTAAATTGGTTAAATATATGGAAACAACTCGAAGAAATAATCCAGTAGATTATCGAGTCATACATACGAAAAAACTGACCCCGAACGTTGGTGATAAGACAAAAGGAATAATTATAGAATAACCTGTCTAGTATTATTTGCAATTATGTACCTACATGAAGTTTAGTTGAGAACTTATGTGCGATTCTGTGTATTTAAGCGAAACGTATTACTGAGCCAGTTACTGACAACTGACGAACCGAGAAGGGAATTCTGGTCATGAATTATTAGGTTGGTTTAGTTATTGGGTTAGATACATTGAACTAGGCCCAAAACATATAAATAGTAACAATAATTATATTTAAACCAAACCAGGCCCAAATCCAAGCCCAAAACAAGCCCAAACTGGATTTTGGAGGTCACCGCGGCCCGCAGCTGCCATACCCAATTCCTCCGCAGCCCGCGGGGGAGTCCCAATTGTGGAAAACATGTTATGTTGGTTTTAAAAACGAGTTTAAACCCCATTACCCTCATAAGCAATACCCTAATCATCCTTATCAGCCCCCATACGAATATTATCATTCCTAACCTCTACCGTAATCATAATCTATCACACCCCGCCAAGGCGGAAACATGGGAATGCGACCATCGAAAGGTTTTCAAGCACAAGGTTTAAGCAACACACTTATTATTAAAATAATACCATCAAAAGATGGATAATTTCGTACATTTATTCAAATAACATTGTTTTTAAGGTGAGATAGTGACTAAAATCATGAAAATTGTATGTAAACATCATGAGACTGACATAACCCATGCTTTCGAGGTACCACCAAGTGTTTGCTCAAACCCCTATCCCAAATCTCCACGACTAGTCATCTAGTTACCTGAAAAACATGCACAAAGATTTGTCAACAATAATGTTGGTAAGTTCACAGGTTTAAATGGACTAAGTAAAACACTTGTGTAATTCGTGTATGAACGATCATGAGCTAGCTAAGCAAATGATCACTGTGCGAACCATGAGTCCCGTAACCAAACCTCTTGACTGTTGTGCCTCGTGCATTGTACACCAAAGACAATGTGTATGTATAGTAGAATAATATCACTCTTTTGTATGTGACCGGTTAGAGCGACTAACCAGAGTGGGGGTGTCGACCCAATAGATCTATTAAAGTGTTCCATGGCTTTTGATAGCTAATGGTTACTATAAATGTAATACGAGGACTAGTGAGCTCATGAACCAAATTGTCTCACATTCCCATGGTAGTCATGATAGAATTATAACCCAATCTGTAATTTGAACTAGTGTAGTTGCATGTTTAACCCCCGAAAATATAAAAATTGTAAAACGGGGCCGTGAAACTCACCTGATAGAGATGTATGTGGTCTAGTGAAGCTGAATTACGTTGCTACTACCGTCCAGATAATCATTGCCCTATGATTTATTAGAAAGCATGGTAAATCATAAGTTCTAGTTGTTCATCATACAATTTTTCTACCCGACACTCGTGGACTTGGTTATTGAGTTATGTGAACCTTGGTTTTGTACTTGTGATAAAGATAGTTATCTTAACATGTGTTCGGGTATTATTTCACCAAGTTGAGGTTAACACATGTCCTAGCTTTGTTAATACATGTTAATAGATGGTAGCCGATTATAAAGCTCCACATAGGGCCTCAGGCCGATCGTAACATGGATTAAGTTTGTATGTTTGACTTAATAATGCCTTGTGAAGTGTTAGTTGTGAGCTTTTGTGAGAAAATGGGATAGATCAACACCTCATTAGCCTTTAATCTTAAACTTGAATCAAGTGTGTTTTCATTACAAATCTGATTCTATACATGGTGATCTATGTGATTTTTATGATATAAAAACATAGTTTCGGCTTCCCAAAGACACAACAAGGGCTGATTGATGTGGTGTTAAGACAATGTATTCACTAGTGAGTAAAAGTAAACAATATTTATAACAATGTGTGTGCTCATGTGTTTAAACTAACTAGGGCCGATTAAAGTAGGGGTAGAATGGACTAAATTAATGTTTAAGGGTATGGAAATCTTACCAAGAAGTGATTGAGGGTTGGATAGTCTCCTAGACGCCTCCAAGAGCATGTAAAGACTCGGCCCAAAGAGAATGTTTACCGAAAGTTTGAGAGTGAATGAATGTGTTGGTGTGGCATTTGAGAATGAGATATGGTCTCCTTATATAGAGGATCGGCCTAGGTGTGAACAAAAACAAATGAGGAAAGGGCAAGCTTCTTGGTTTAGGCATTGTTTAGAAACTCTAATCATGGTATGGTGAAAGAAAGGGACTTGAGAGTGGGATCTTCTTGATCTTGGCTGATTCTAGTGGGATATGGATACAAGGGAAACGTTTGACTCAAAAGTGGGTGAATAAAGGTTTGTTTTATTGTCCAAATTGGTGTAAGTTATCAACATTCTATAATCTCTCATTCATGGTGTCATGCGGCCGAGTATAAGACAAGGAAGAAGGGACAAATCAAGGTGAAAGTGATAGATGATAGGATTGTAATCTTGTCTATGTTGGCCGATTTGTCTCATTCCAAAGGTAGAAAGCTTGACATCAAGAAACATTGTGATAAGTAGCTTGTCTTATAGTGATTTTAATGTAAAAGATGTCATCATGTGAAAGGTGTCTTTGTTTGTTCTATTCTGCCGATTAGATTAAGTAGGATCTTGGTATTTTTGGCAAGAGATCAAGGGGTATCAAGAGGTGTAAGGATGGTTTAGGCCTAAATTGATATAACTCTATAGTCTCAAGTGATATTGATGGATGAGGGGTGTTAATTTGGACCGATGATTATCAATAGGTGGGAGGTTTGTAGGTTGTCTATGGGTTGTCTACTAGTTTACTTTGGTGTAAGTGTGTATCAAGACAAAAATGATCATCACTTCTCATTGTTTGGATCGATTGGAACAAAAACAAGAAGGAAAAGATAAGCTTTGTTGAAGGGTGTAAGATGTGTAATTGTATCCTAGTTTGATGTAAGTACAAGTGCCATATGTAATACACACACACATAGTTTATAGATAGGATATTATTTTTGTGTCTAGTCTTTGTTAAGTTAGGGTCCTAGGCTATTTGTGCCTTGGTTTGTGTGGATGTTCACATGAGTATAGGTAGGTTTCGGCTAACACTAAGCCATTGAATAAGAACATAGTTTAGATAACATCATATGAAAGTGTAGTGTGTATGTGAACGAGTTACTAGCTTGTATTAAGTTATAGTCCACTTATTTGTATTGAGAGGTGGTTTGATGTCGTTGTTATGGCAAGGATGCTCGATGACGACATTAACATGTATTAGTGTCCTTTGTAACCATACACTATTTTTACCTTGAGTTTTATACACATATGTTAAAGGGAAGTTATTATATGTTAGAGGGTAAGCAACCTCATATTATGCGTGTTTGGTGAGTGTCCGGGCATTGTATGACTAAACAGGTGTCTCATGGTTCGTTCTTGGATTAATTCTAGCTTAACTAGGCTAGGGGGGGGTATAATGCATGAAAAATGAGAAATGATGCACATGTAATAGTAATAAGAGATGCAAAATGTACGGATACAAACCTGGCTTACTGACTGTTGTCACATTCTCCCCTCGTTTTGGAATTTCGTCCCCGAAATCGAGTTTTCCCACAAGTTTTTGTAGTTTTAGGAAAAAGATCTGGGTACTTGCGTTTCATCTGGTCTTCGCGTTCCCATGTAAATTCGGGACCACGCTTTGCATTCCATCTGGCTTTCACAAGTTTAGTGCGGCTCCTTCTCAACTTCTTGACTTTCCAATCCGTCACCTCGATTGGCTCCTCGACAAAATGGAGCTTGTCATCGATATGAACTTCTTCGGGAGGAATGATTGAAGACTCGTTAAACAAACATTTCTTTAGTTTAGATACGTGGAAAGTGTCATGAACACCACTTAGCTCCTCTGGTAACTGGAGCTTGTATGCCACGGGACCAACCCTAGAAAGTATCTCGAACGGACCAATGTATCGGGGATTAAGTTTTCCACACTTGCCGAACCGTGGTACACCCTTCCAGGGTGAGACTTTTAAGTGTACCTTATCGCCAACCTGAAATTCAAGTGGTTTGCGACGACGATCAGCGTAGCTCTTTTGACGATCTCGAGCGGCTTTCAAGCGATCACGGATCTAAAAGATCTTATCGGTTGTCTCTTGAATGAGCTCAGGGCTAGTCAAGTATTTGTCTCCAACTTCTGCCCAACACAAGGGGATCTACACTTATGTCCATACAGGGCTTCAAAAGGTGCAGCCTTCATGTTGGTGTGAGAACTGTTGTTGTAAGAAAACTCAACCAATGGTAAATGAGAATCCCAGTTCCCACCGAAATCGATTACGCAAGCCCGAAGCATGTCCTCCAATGTCTGAATTGTGCGTTCACTCTGGCCGAGGATGATAGGCTGTGCTCATGTCTAAGGGAGAGCCCAACGCGTCCATCAATGTTTGCCAGAATCAGGAAGTAAATTGACTATCTCAGTCAGAGATGATTGACACAGGCACACCGTGCCTTGTTACAATCACCTTGATGTACAACTTGGCGAGTTTCTCTAACTTGTCGGTTTCCTTAATCGGCAAGAAATGCGCGGATTTAGTCAACCTATCAACAATTACCCAAATCGTGTCGTGACCACTGGACGTCTTAGGTAGCTTGGTGATGAAGTTCATAGAAATCTGTTCCCACTTCCAAACGGGGATCTCTGGTTGGTACAGGAGACCCGACGGTTTATGATACTCAGCTTTGACCTTGGAGTAGGTAAGACATCTGTTGACATAAGAGGCAATTTCACCTTTAAGGTTGGGCCACTAGTAAAATTCCTTTACGTCCTTGTACATCTTGTCAGCTCCGGGATGGACCGACTATTTGGACTTGTGGGCTTCCTCAAGAATGATGTCACGTAAACCACCAAAACGGGGCTCCTAGATCCGATTAGCACAATACACTGTGCCATCAGACCTTGGTTCCAACAGATTAACCATCTTAAACAACGACTCATCCTTCAAGTTCTCACTTTTCAGAGCCTCCTACTGAGCGTTACGGATACGGGTGGTGAGATTCGTATAGATGGTCAAACCTAGCGCGCGCACACGCATAGTCTTGACTAGTTCCTTCCGGCTCTAGGCATCAGCCACAACATTGGCTTTTCCCGGATGGTATTTAATCTCGCAGTCGTAATCGTTCAGCAACTCAACCATCTTTGCTGCCGCATATTCAGATCCTTCTGATTGAAGATGTGTTAGCTCTTATGGTCAGTGAAAATGGTGCACTTAGTGCCATAAAGGTAGTACCTCCATATCTTGAGGGCAAAGATCACTGCACCCAATTCGGGGTCATGAGTGGTGTAATTCTTCTCATGAATCTTGAGCTGTCGTGATGCATAGGCGATGACCATATTCCTTTGCATGAGTACGCATCCAAGACCTTGATGAGAAGCATCGCAGTAAACCACAAAATCGTCGGTACCCTCAGGAAGAGAAAGAATCAGAGCACTGCACAGACGGTACTTCAAAACCTGGAACGCGTTCTCCTGCTTGATTCCCCACTCGAATTTCTTGTATTTCTGCGTTAAGACAGTCAATGGCTGGGCAATCTTGGAGAAACTTTCGATGAACCGTCGGTAGTAACCAGCTAATCCTAGAAATTGTCGCACTTCAGTGGGCATCTTGGGCGCAGACCAATCCTTGATGGCTTCATTTTTTGTGGGGTCAACCTGTATACCCTTCTTATTCGCCACCCGTGAACGAGGAAATGAACTTCTTAAATCCAGAACTCGCATTTCAAGAATTTGGCAAACAACTTCTCGTTTTTGAGCAAACTCTAAAATTAATCGAAGATGACGTTCGTGCTCTTCTTGGGTTCGCGAGTAGATCACGATGTCATCGATGAAGACAATTACAATTGTCTAAGTAGGGCTTGTAGACTCGATTGATGTGGTTCATGAAAACTGCAGGAGCATTCATCAATCCAAATGGCAATGACTAGGAATTCGTAATACCCATAACGAGTTCGGAATGCAGTCTTCGGGATGTCGTCTTCTGAATCCGCAACTGGTGATATCCTGAACACAAGTCGATCTTCGAGTAGTAGCGGGAACCCTGCAACTGGTCGAACAGATCATCGATTGTTGGCAACGGATACTTATTCTTGATGGTCAGCTTGTTCAACTCCCGGTAATCGATGCACATGCGAAAACTCCCATCTCTCTTCTTCACGGACATGACAAGTGCTCCCCACGTAGAGAAACTAGGGCGAATGAATCTTTTATCTAACAATTCTTGCAATTAACTAGATAACTCTTGCATCTCGAACGACGCTAGGCGATATGGAGTTCAGGCCATAGGGGCAGCCCCTGGGACTAGGTCAATAAGAAACTCGACTTGTCAAGGAGGGGGAAGTCCGAGCAAGTCCTCTGGAAAGACTTCCGGATAGTCTCGTACGACTGGTATGTCCGCAAGCTTCCGATCTTTGGTCTTTGATCAACAACGTGTGCTAGGAAAGCGACACAAACCCTTCCTACTTCTGCGCCTTAATGCAAGATATGATTCGAAGAGTAGCCCTACCACGGTCTCTCGAATCGCTAGGATGTCACCAACCGGCAACGGGATGCAGACTAGTTTCTCGTGGCAGATAATCTCAGCAGGTACTTGGACAACCAATCCATGCGATGACAATGTCAAAACTACCCAACTGAATAGGCAGTAAATCAGTGCGAAAGGCACGACCACCGAGTTCCAGAACACAGTCCCTAACAACTTCATCAGAAGAAACCAACTTCCCGTTGGCTAACTCTATACTAAAAGGAGTGTCCAATTTAGTTGAGTCTAACCCAAGGGAATTTTTAAAGTCGGTCGACACAAAGCAAAAATAGGCACCTGAGTCAAACAGGACTGATGCAAAACAATTGTTAAGGAGAAACATATCGGTAACTACGTTAGGATCTTCGTGTGCCTCGTCGGCTCCCAGCACGAACGCTCGACCGCGAGCTTGGTTCTTGAGCTTAGGGTAGTCCTTGTGGAAGTAGCTGGTGGCTCCGTATTCGAAAACACTCATTCTTGGCTGGTGGAGTGTTGGTAGCCTTAGCCTTGCAGCTATCGGTTTGGTGGCCTTGACGGTTGCAGTTCTTGCACAGGATGCTTTCACCTGTGCCAACATGGTGATAATGGCATTTGCTGCAGTAGGGGTGGGGCCTGTTGTATTTGCGTCTGCGCTCCTCAGCAGTAGTAGTGGCAGCAAAAACTTTCACAGTTTCCTGTTGCTTGTGGGGCGAGTTCCTACCCTTCTTGGAGCCAGATCGCTTACGCTTACCTCTAGAACTCTCTACCACATCTGCAATCTTCTGACTTAAAGAACCCATACGAACGACATCGTCAGTCAGACTGTGAGCTAGAGTAACAGCAGCTTGGATAGTGGTAGGTGCAGACGCAGTGACCATACTGCGAATCTTGGGGGAAAAACCCAGATATACCGCTCAACTCTTGTATTTCGGTGTGACCATGTGGGGAACTAGTCGAGGGAGCTCGTGAAAGCGGGTAGTATATGCAGTCACTTTTATCATCTACCATGGCAAGATTCCAGAACTCTGCCTCCAGCTTTTGCAGTTCACTCCTTGGACAGTATTTCTCCATGAGTAGAATTTTGAGATCAGCCCTTGTGAGGTTTTAGGCTGCATCTCGACCCATGGTTTGAACTTGAATATTCCACCACATGAGGGCTTCATCTTGGAAAGTGCAAGTAGAGTACTTCACTTTTTGGTCCTCAGAGCAACCACTGATGTCAAGAACCGACTTGGTCTTTTCGGCCCAACGGACGATTCTGACGGCACCCTCGGTACCGTAAAAGTTCCATGGTTTGCAAGCTATGAAAGTTTTGTATGAACATCCGTGGAGGGTGATTTCGACCTCATTGTCCATTTCGCTTCCCGTCGGCGACCTGTACCTCTAGAACCTCCACTGGAATCAGCTCGAGCAGCTCATGTCAAGCAATTGCCTCAGCAATTCACCCTAGCTAGCTCAGCGGGAGTGGCTGGCAATGGTTCGCCATCGGTTGTCCACGCAGATTGTCGGATTTGCATAACTAAAACACGCAACAAACATAAGAGATATATATACATAAAATCACATAGCATTAACACAAGCATGCATAACCAAGTTTTAGTATAAAAGATGGGCGGCTGAACCACAATTAGTTTTTGGGTTTTAACACATCACATCATCACAAATGTCATAACACAAAGAAATACAACCACAAGTAATCTAAGAAGGTGGTGGAAAAGCTGTAGCAAGTGCAACGATCGCCTCCCTCATACGCTCGTCGGTCGCTGCCATCCTCCTCTCCGGTGACTCCAAACGTCTCCCCATGTCCGGTGTCTCCATGACTGCTGATAGCCTCCCTGCTCAGCCTCAGCAAGCTAACTCTCAAGCTCTTGAACGCGGGACTCCCAGAGCACTAGCTGTGCGTCGTGTGAAAAGATGACGCCTCTCTCCGTGAAAAGTGGTCTCCCAGATGATCCTCCCAACGTCATGGCCTCATGGTCATCCTCCTCATCTCTAAAAGCTAGATCATTCGTGAGGCTAGGTAGAAAAGGTCGCCTGCGAGCCTGGGAACGTCTCTACCATCTCTTTGGTGGGTCGGGTCGTTGGTCGGGCAATTCTATTGTGAGAGGTCCTGGGATGGGGTCTGCAGGCTGGGTCGGCTCACTAACATTGGCAGGGTCAGTGGGAAGGGGAAAGATCGGGGCTTGGGCAGGGATGGAAATGGTAAGGGCTGGGCGTACTCTCTTCCAAGGCGTGCACTTCGTGACTGTATGTCTCGAAGTGTCAAGACGGAAAGGAGGGGTATGACTGGTCGAGGGGTGAGAAGCAAGAGAAGTCATAGGTGGGTGAGGGTCTGGGGCAGCTATAGTCGGTGGTGTGTCGTCCTCCACGTCGTCGTCCGAAGTATGTCCGATAGCAGGGGGAGGGTCTACGTCCATCTCCGACTCAGAGATCCAACCGCACTCCTGATGAGTGAAATCAGGAGCCTCATACGGTACGGGGGCTAGTGTGTGAGTGGAAAAATCCTCCTCCGGAGAGTCATCCACTAGGTAATCCGGCTCAGAATCTGAATGCACAGTAAGTTCTATTGTAATTGCCATGGCCCTGTCACAATATATATATATATATATACATTATATATTTTTATATATGTAAATGAACACGTATGTAAATGAACGAACTATGGTACCAGGATATCATCATGGAGCAACTTGAGATTTGAGAGGTGCAAGGCGAGTTGGCGTGGTACTTGGTGAAAACATTTTCGAAAAAAGTTTTAAGTTATAGTTGAGTCAAAAGAGATCATAGTTCACTATAACCTCATGCTCTGATACCAATCTGTCACACCCTGCCAAGGCGGAAACACGGGAATGCGACCATCGAAAGGTTTTCAAGCACAAGGTTCAAGCAACACACTTATTATTAAAATAGTACCTTCAGATGAATAATGTCGTACATTTATTCAAATAACATATTTTTTAAGACGGGATTGTGACTAAATCATGAAAATAGTATGTAAACATCATGAGACTGACATAACCCATGCATTCGAGGTTGGTACCACCAAGTGTTTGCTCAAACCCTCTCCAAATCTCCATGTCTCGTCATCTAGTTACCAGAAAAACATGCACAAAGATTTGTCAATAATAATGTCGGTGAGTTCACAGGTTTAAATGGACTAAGTAAAACACTTGTGTAATTCGTGTATGACCGATCATGAGCTAGCTAAGAAAATGATCACTGTGCGAACCATGAATCTCTTAACCAAACCACTTGATGTTGTGCCTCGTGCATTGTACACCAAACACTTGTCTTAGCTTTGTTAACACATGTTATAGATGGTAGCCGATTATAAAGCTCCACATAGGGCCTCAAGCCGATCTTAACATGGATTAAGTTTGTATGTTTGTACTTAATAATGCCTCATGAAGTGTTATTTGTGAGCTTTTGTGAGAAAACGGGTTAGATCAACACCTCATTAGCCTTTAATCTTAAACTTGAATCAAGTGTGTTTTCATTACAAAACTGATTCTATACATGGTGATCTATGTGATTTTTATGATATAAAAACATTGTTTCGGCTTCCCAAAGACATAACAAGGGCCGATTGATATGGTGTTAAGACAATGTATTCACTAGTGAGTAAAAGTAAACAAAATTTATAACAATGTGTGTGCTCATGTGTTTAAACCAAGTAGGGCCAATCAAAGTAGGGGGTTGAATGGACTAAATTAACGTTTAAGGGTATGGAAATCTTACCAAGAAGTGATTGAGGGTTGGATAGTCTCCTAGACTCCTCCAAGAGAATGTAAAGCTCGACCCAAAGAGAATGTTTACCGAAAGTTTGAGAGTGAATGAATGTGTTGGTGTGGCATTTGTGAATGAGATATGGTCTCCTTATATAGAGGATCGGCCTGGGTGTGGACAAAAACAAATGAGGGAAAGGGCAAGCTTCTTGGTTTAGGCATTGTTTAGAAACTCTAATCATGGGTATGGTGAAAGAAAGGGACTTGAGAGTGGGATCTTCTTGATCTTGGCTGATTCTAGTGGGATATGGATACAAGGGAAAGGTTTGACTCAAAAGTGGATGAATGAAGGGTTTGTTTTTATTGTCCAAATTGGTGTAAGTTACCAACATTCTATAATCTCTTATTCATTGGTGTCATGCGCGGCCGAGTATAAGACAAGGAATAAGGGACAAATCAAGGTGAAAGTGATAGATGATAGGATTGTAATCTTGTCTATGTTGGCCGATTTGTCTCATTCCAAAGGTAGAAAGCTTGTTATCAAGAAACATGGTGATAAGTAGCTTGTCTTATAGTGATTTTAATGTAAAATATGTCATCATGTGAAAGGTGTCTTTGTTTGTTCTATTCGGCCGATTCGATTAAGTAGGATCTTGGTATTTTTGGCAAGAGATCAAGGGGTATCAAGAGGTGTAAGGATGGTTTAGGCCTTTATTAATATATAACTCTATAGTCTCAAGTGATGGTGATGGATTAGGGGTGTTAATTTGGGCCGGATGATTATCAATAGGTGGGAGGTTTGTATGGTGTATTGAGGTTGTCTACTAGTTTACTTTGGTGTAAGTGTGTTATCAAGACAAAAAATGATCATCACTCTCATTGTTTGGATCGATTGGAACAAAGAACAAGAAGGAAAAGATAAGATTGGTTGTAGGGTTCTAAGATGCGTGTTGTTTCCTAGTTTGATGTATAGTACAAGTGCCATATCTAATACGTAAACACGCATAGTTTTATAGATAGGATAGTATTCTTGTGTCTAGTCTTTGTTAAGTTAGGGTCCTAGGTGATTAGTGCCTTGGTTTGTGTGGATGTTCACATGAGTATAGGTAGGTTTGGCTAAACACTAAAGCCATTGAATAAGAACATAGTTTAGATAGCATCATATGAAAGTGTAGTGTGTATGTGAATGAGTTACTAGCTTGTATTAAGTTATGGTCCACTTATTTGTATTTGAGAGGTGGATTGATGTCGTTTTTATGGTAAGGATGCTCGTGATGACGACATTAACATGTATTATTGTCCTTTGTAACCATACACTATTGTTACCTTGAGTTTTGTACACATATGTTAAGAAGGAAGTTATCATATGGTAGAGGGTAAGCAACCTCATTTTTGTGCTTGTTTGGTGAGTGTCCGGGCATTGTATGACTAAACAGGTGTCTCAGGGTTCGTTCTTGGATTAATTCTTGCTTCACTAGGCTGGGGAGGGGGGGTATAATGCATGAAAAATGTGAAATGATGCACATGTAATAGTAATAAGAGATGCAAAGTGTTTTGATACAAAACCTGGCTTAGTGTCTGTTGTCACATAATCATTCAATTCTTGGAGCTTTATTGTAATATGTTGCAACTTAAAAACCTTAAAGATCCTCCCTTCCTCTTCCTCCTTGTTCACACAATAGCAGCATCCAAATACCCCTTTAGAAGCCTCCCAAGTAATTCATTGGAATTTCCCAAGCTATCCCTTCAAAACATATGTTAAACATTGTTCAATCATGTGTTAACCCAATGTATTAATGATGTTCTTGAACGATTTTAGGGTTACAATCGGCCCTAATCAATTGAGCCTAAAATTGAAGAGTATTATTTGGGGGTTTTTCTTCTAAATCATCCAACAAGGTGAGTCTATTAAGTCTCTAAGCGATTCATTGTCCATTATTCTGCAAAACCGAATAATTGATTGATTGTGCAAACAAGGGTTTATAAATCGGATTTGACCTATTCAGCGAATTGAAGGTTGTTATTCGGGGGTTTTGCCTCTAAATCATTCAAAAAGGTTATTCTATAAGTCCTAAGTGAATTCGTGATTAATTTTTGATGTTAAGATCGATTAATTGAATAAATTAAAATCATTGGGTTTCTTAAAGGCTTCATTGTTCTTGGACAATTTGGTGGATTCACTTAAGGTTTTGCTTCCAAACCACCATCCAAGGTATGTGATTAAAATCATATTCGAAAATGGGGAACATTGGTGAAGGTCTAGTGGGTCAATTGATTGAATTGTGTTTCTAGGGTTCTTGTTTTGGGAATTTTTTAGTTCTTTGGAACTAGGTGGTGTTGTTGTACAACCACAACCCAAATCTGATGCCAA